>BQNB010065138.1:0-33909 GCA_026074375.1 Tanacetum coccineum | reverse complement strand
CCTTGTTCAATCAGTTCTCGAGCCATGTTGATTGCATCATGCAAAGTCGTAGGCTTTGAAGAAGTAACATTTCCTTTGAGATGTATACATAATAATTAAAACGAGATCACAACACATGGTGAAATACACAACAGTATTGAAATTAACAAATCGACATTCATTCACAATAAATTCGATTTCATATAAAACATAATCCATCCTTTCCATATATAACTGGAAATATACATGATCTGTTTGGTACATAATGATTCCCTATCGCTAGGTTACAAAATGAAAATCAACATAGAGCCCTACTAGCCGGGAGTTACCCGTAATACTTAGTAGGCTATACAGGATAGCTGATCAGAACAAAAGATCTATACAGGATAGCTAACCAAAACAAAAGATCTATACCGCCTGCTAGCTGGGAGTAACCCATAAAACTTAACAGACTGCATAGTAGATACAATCATAACCAAAGTCTAGGAACTGCTACCAGTGTCCTCCAATGTGTCAACGCGTGCTCCAGCCTCCAGGGCCTGGGTACGCATGATATGCTGAACAGCAAGATCATCTGCAGCCTGACGCTGCCACTCGTGGCGATGCACCTCAGTCTCTAATACTGTAACTCGTGCCTCTAATGCCCTGCAGTGAGCTTCAGACTTAGCCAAAGCCTGACGAGTCTTCGTACTCTCTTGCTCGTAAGTAAGTTTCTCTCTCCTCAATACCTCAATCTCAGCTCTCACAGCTGCACGATCCTTCTGGGCATCGTGATGTCGTGTGCAAAACTCTGAACTCTCTCTAGTGCAAACATCTACCTGGTAAGTGACCCTCCTGTTGACCAACTCTAAGGCGGTCATCATCCTCCTCTCAGTATCTCGGAGTCTGGTCTCTATAGTGGGTCCTGGCTGTCTCGCAGCAGCAGCAGCAGAACTCTCTCCAATCTCACACCCAGGTCTGGGAGTAGTAAGTAGTAGTCTCTTCCGAGGCGGCGTGTCAGCCTCGGGAATATCAGCTCTGCGGCTAGTAGATGGTAGAGGTATAGGTAACAATGGTGGGGTCCCTGATGGGAGTAGTGAATGATAGGTGGATGGTGATGCAGCTCTCATCTGCCTCATGGCTGCTCTAGTATGTAGGGGTCGGATACGTGGAGATAGAAAGAATGGTGATAGTGGAGGTATAGGTGCCTCATCCTCAGCTGGCACTAAGTCCTCAGGATGCTCAGGCTCAGGAATGTATACTGGTATATGATTCTCAGGTACATACTCTGGAGAACGTGGTGCCTGCTCGAACAACTGTCGGGCAGCCTCCTCGTAAGGATCCTCAGATGGAATACTCCAAGATCGTGCCTCCGAGTGAACAGACGTATAGGTAATCGCGGAATCGGCTGACATGACTGCTGTGACTAGCATAAATAACTTATATGAGTATATTATATAAGGCTCTTATAGTAATATACGTAATATATTATAAACACGTATATCAATTATGCATGTATATAGCCTAACCGACTAATGCAATAATTTGTATATGAATACCCCGTAAAAACCCTTTTGTATGTATGCAATGTTTGAAAATGGTTATAGTCCAGCAAAAACATTTTGACCTGGTTCTCTATAACCTTGGCTCTTGATACCAATCTGTAACACCCCCAAAATGGGTCGCAGCGGAATAAGGATCCGGGGCATGTTACTTCAAGATCAACAGCACAAGATATATATAAGAACGACACAAAAAGTCGTTTAAATTGATACATTGGATTTAATTAAAAGATCTATAAACAAAAGCTTATAGTTTTTTTTATAGCTTTACTTGTTCTTTGTTTCATGTTACAAAAGACAACATATATTTCCCAAAACATGATACACATAAGTCTTTAACTGTACAATCCAAAACATTATCCAATGCATCCTTGGCATCTCGTGCCTAATGACCTCCTGAAAACATTGCTTAAAACGTCAACAAAATTGTTGGTGAATTCATAGGTTTATGTATTTAAATTATGCAGGACCGCAAGACTTTCACGTGATGTTTACAACATATGCCAACAATCACAAAACCAGATTATTGTTGCACTAAGCTCATGACACCGAAGCTCAACCTATATTTGCTATTTTAGCAGTTATTTGCCCGTACAGATGTTGTAACCCGCAACATCCAAGTCCGACATGGTCAACGTTCGTTCCTAGTGATAGCTAATCACCCAAACGGGGTAATCCCAAATAGATCTATTATATCATTCGCCGCTCACATAATGAAAATTCACAACTACATCTATGCAATTAACAGTTCATGAATAATGGGCTCAGGAGGGTTATCGCTACTTAGGCAACACATAATCAATATACTTTCAACACTTGCGTCCAATTTATAAAACAAAGCATGTTCTCACCCCAAATAATAATAAATCAGTAAAACTGTAAAAAGTGGGGCTATGAACTCACCTTGAGTACAGATAGCTCAAATAATCACAGATAAAACGTCACGCAAGACGATAAATGCAACCTATTTAAATTAAGGCCGTATAAGTACAGAGTACTTAAATTAACAACATTGAATATAATCATATAGTTGTTACATCGTACTATCGTTCGGGCTATCATAAATAAAGAGGTCATGACATGACGTACGAGGAGTTTAGGACACTTTAAATCGTAAATCCAACAACTCATCGATACGCCATCCGAAGAGGCCTCATTATGAAACTCCCTAGTAATATAGCACTTTGATAACCACTCAATATCCTATATAGCATAATCACCGACTAATCATTTTAGTAAAATAGTATTTATAAAGTAAAAACGTTTATAAATATACTTTTCGTAAAAATGACCTAGATTGGTCGTTTTAAATCCGTTGCTCGCGTTTCTTACGTCCACGTCTTCGTAGTAAGACGAGTGATCAAAATATTACATTTTAAAGTTTTTAAAATTCTGTGATGAATAGTAAAATTACTGTTCACAACAGCTCATTTGTCGTTTAGCCTTAATTAGCGTAAAACTCTATCGCGATAACATAATCGTTTAACTCCGATTTTAGTGATTCCTTCAGTTACGTTCAACACGTTATTAAAAGAGGTATTATATTTTTATAAAGATAAATCTACTGATGAATATGATTTTTACTGTTCATATTTATAAAATTTACTTTTATAAACTTTAATTACGAAATGTCGTAATTAACTCGTTATAATTTCCGTTCTCACGATTCTTGGCGTGTACGATCTCGTATCAAAAGTATATCATATTTTTGGTGTTTTAACATCAAGTTGCAGTAATGAATAGTAAACTTTTTATAAAAATAGCTTAATAAAGATAAAGGTATTTATAGGTCGTAAACCTCGTTTTTAAACGTATCTTTTTCGGTATAGATCGGTTTTTCAAGTTTCTTACATTATGGAATCGTCATGAGGCATATTATTTTTAAAAAAATCATAACCTACTGTCCCAAATTTCGAATTTGGGACAGCCCTATGTAATTTCCTATGTTTTGTTCTTTATAAAACCTGTTTTATGTACTTATAATTAGTAGTTTTACCTAAAAAAACTCTATAACCATATTTTTCTATGTGTACTATAATAAATGTCTAATATCATCCCTAGTCTTATAATTTTTCATTGTAACAAGTTCAATCCTATATTTTAAAAATCTTGAGTGACCTTGGCTTTTGATACCAATTGTGGAAACTAGAAGAGAGGGTTGAATAGTTTACAGGTTCGTTTTCCGCTGTAAAAGTTTGCTTTCAAACTACTTAGATTCGAGTAGTATGTCTAACCAATTAACAATATGAATCAACAAAGTAAATATCTAAACTAATGCTAAATAACAATCACAACAATATAAAGAGATGAGAGAAGGAACAATCAAACCAAGACACCAAGATTTATAGTGGTTCGGCTACGAAGCTCTTCTTCGCCCTACTCCACTCCCCGAGTATCCTACTCGAGATTTCACTATGTCAACAAGCTCCCTTCAGGCGGAGAAAACCGTTTACACGTTGCTTACGTTATTTTCTGACACTAAGCTAAATGTCGAGTCCTAATCTTAGCTAGAACCAATCTACCACTTCATAATCAATATACACTCACAAGATCTACACTATCGGATATACACACAATCCAAATCACACAATTACAAAATAATTACAATAGAGATTTGATACTTAGAAGAAGAGAGGAGAGATCACTAAATAACAATTCATTTCTTGGCGAATACGAATGTTCTTCTCTTGCACTTGAATGAGAAAGGAGAGATGAGAAGAAGAGATTAGATCACTTGAAACAAGATCTAATAATGTTAGTAATCTATAGATTTAGAGAGAGAAAGATGATTTTTAGAGAGAGAAAGTCATCTGAAAATTTCATGCTAAGTGGTATGATTTTCTGCTGGGAATGGAGCAGTATTTAGAGGCAGGAAAACCCAATGGTCACTGAGGGCGGTCCTAGATATATCTGGGGGCCGCCCAGTAGAATACGCTCTTTTTTTTGTCTTTTTGTGAGGAATGTTGTATCTGTTATGGAACCTTCCATTTTACGGGGGGGGGGGGGGGATTTGAATTTCAAATTTAAGTTTTTAATAAAACTTTCTTTTAATTAGAAAATATTTTGTATAATTATTTTTGTGAAATACTTTTGTAAAAATGTGATGGATAAGAGAAAGGTATTTTCTTGATCACTAATCATGCTTAATGATTTGTTTGTTCATACCTTAGGTGATTACTAATCTTAGAAATAGAATTTTATGATTAATAATTTGTAAATGTTTTTACAGTTTGTTATTATCAAAACATTAAGAGGTCAAAAAATATAAATAACGTTTTTAGACATTATTTGTATTAACATAATGAACTTCTCAGCTCCTTCAGGTAAAGCAAAAATAGGTGCACTGCACAACTTCTCCTTTAATAGGTGGAAAGCTGCTTCTTGTTTGTCACCCAATCAATTTTGACCTTCTAGGTTAGCTTGGCCATTACACACCCGATTCATGAGATCCATAAATACAACCGGTGCATTAGTCAAACCAAACGGCATAACTTGAAATTCATAATGTCCATATCAAGTTCTAAAAGCGGTCTTCGAGATGTCTTCTTCACGAACCCTTAGTTGATGATAACCCGACCTCAGGTCAATCTTCGAGTAAACACTCGACCCTTGAATTTGATCAAATAAATTGTCAATTCTTGGAAGCGGATAACGGTTCTTCACTGTCAGCTTATTTAATTCTCAGTAATTGGTGCACATCCAAAATGATCCATCCTTCTTCTTGATAAACAAGACTGGAGCTCCCCAAGATGAGGAACTAGGTCTTAGAAATCATTTGTCAAAAAGTTCCTGCAGTTGATCTGACAATTCTTTCATCTCGGATGGAGCTAATCGATAAGGCGCACATGCTACAAGTGCAGCACAAGGTACCAAATCAATTTTAATTCCACCTGTCGAGTTGGTGGAATACCCAGCAAGTCCTCGAGAAATACTTCAGTAAAGTATCAAACAATTGGTACGTCTTCAAGTCGCTTCTCCTCCGACTTGTCTTCAGCCTTCTTTGTGGTAACATGTGCTAAAAATACATGACATTCTTTCAACAAATACTTTTGAGTTTTGGTGGACGAGATGATGTTTAACCAAGACCCGTGCTCGTTGTTGCTTCTGTCACCACGAACAATTAAGATCTCATCTCCAAAGGGAATATGAATGACCTTCTCATCACAGACGATTACGGCATGATACTTTACTAACCAATCCATACCAATAATGACATCAAAACTACCAAGTTCTACGGGCATTAAATCGATGTTGAATGGATGATTTAAGAAGTTTAAAGTGCAACCCCGTATGATAGTATTAACTCTAATTATTTTCCTGTCGGCTAGTTTGACATCATAATCATGGTCTAATGCAGTTGAAACGATATTAATTTGGGAACTAAATGCAGTGACATAAAACTCCTATCGATACCAGTATCAAACAAGATAGAAGCATAGCGGTTTTTTAGGAGAAACGTGCTCGTAACTACATTGGTATCCGGGTTTTTCCCTGCATTTCCCATAGCATAAGCCCTTGTTGTTGCTCTACCATTCCCAGCTTGGTTTCCCGGTTGTTATTCTTCAGCTTAGGGCAATCCCTCTTGAAATAGCCCTGAGATCCACCCTCAAAGCAAGTGACAGCCCTTTGATTTGCCCCTGGGGCTCTCTGGTTGTTGGCAGCAGCAAGCTGGCTTCTACAGTCCTGGGCTAGATGGCCATTCCTCTTACAGTTGGTGCACTAGGGAGCACACTGCCCATCGTGACGGTAATTGCATTTAGGGTATAGACCCCATACACTTCCTTTTCCCTAGGCCCAACAGTATAGGCCCTTTCCATATTATGCCTTTCGAAAGGCTGTTGTTGGTTCTGGTTGTTCCTTGAAGTGTCATCAAGTTTTCTTTTATTTTCATCTTGATGGTCAGCCAAACTACGGATCTTCTAATCCATTAGTTCAATGGCAAACTCAATGGCATCTTGCATTGTCTTGGGCTTAGAAGCCATCACACATCCCTAAATCATGTCGGGAAGTCCACCGACATACTTCTCGACCTCATCCGATTCTTTGGGAAACATTCTCAAACGCATCAGTGCCAACTCTTAGAAACATGGGTTATAGCTCAACACGTCAGTACCTTTGACTTTTAGATTCTAGAGTTCAATCTCTAGCTTCTTAATCTCACCTCTTGGGCAATATTTGGCTGTCATCATCTTTTTTTAATGTTTTCCATGGCATTCTGTATGCAGCATCATGACCAACAGTCTTGACCTGGGAATTCCACCACGTCAGAGCACTGCTAAGAAGAGTGTAAGTAGCAAACTTGATCTGGCACGTGACGGTGCAGTTGCTAATATGGAATACGGACTCTATCTTCTCAAACCACTAAGTTAAACTCCTTCAATACCCTTGAAATTAAGGGGTTGGCATTTGAGGAAGTCACTGTAGGTGCACTCACGAGCAGCTCGCTCTGTCCTTCTGCTACCAGTTCCTAAATCATGGCTGTCTTCTACTGGTTCTGTTTGCTTCAATTTCTTCCAATGCATTAGCAACTCCTTGAGCTATCAATTGCTTAATAGCTGCATTAGTCAAAGGTGCGGTGGTGGTTGTTATGGCGGTTCTCTTTGGTGGATTTTTCTTCAAATCACAAGAAATTATAATACACGTTAGATTTCATACAATCATAAACGCGACATGACATATGCACAATAAATTAAATGAGATCACAACACACAGTGAAATATACAACTGAAGTGAAATCAACAATGATATAAATAATTCAACATTCATACATAACAACATCGATAATCATACATGATAGTTCTGATTACAACATGATCAATAAAGATGAGATACAAAATAAAAATACGGTCCTAAGGCAATGTTAGCTAAGAGTTACCTATAATACTTAGCATGCCATAAAAGATAGCTAAAATAATGACAAAATGTCCATACAGCCACTAGTTGGGAGTTACCCATAATACAAAGCAGGCTATACAGGATAGCTAACAAATGGTACAATACTAACAGCTACTACCAGCATCAGTTGGTCCATCTTGAGGTCCTGCCTTTATAGTGCATACAAGCTCTCTGAACCTGTCATTGTTGATCCCTTTTGAACAGATCTTACTTAGCTTGTTAAAGCTTAGTTGTGTTGGATAGATCCAAAACAACTGTAGTAGAAACTAAGATTGTGAATACTACAAACTATGTGGAATCTAGCTTGTAATACTAAGAAGAACAATGAAACAGTAAAACAAGATCTTGCTAAACTTTCAATATATTAAACACAATCAAAGTTACAGAATAACCTTGAAACTATGAATACTAACTATATTTTTTATGAAAACTATATAAAACTTTTATATCTAGATCAATGCCATAGAGTTCCTTTTATACACCAAGGAAACCCTAATGGGCTTACAAAACGCGTTTACTGATAATGCATATCTATTCCTAATATATCTCATGCATATCACATAAAAGTACTAACTATTATAACTAACAGTACTAATAAACTAACAGTACTAACATTTTGTACTGGCAGTACTAACTATAACACTAGCAGTACTAACTTAGCTTGGCAGTACTAAGTCTTCTCTTGGCAGTACTAAGTTAAACCAGCAGTAGAAACTTGTAGAAGCCCTTAATTCCTAACAATCCTCCTCTAAACTTGTGATTTACCTTTAAATCATCAAGTTTATGAATTAAACCTTCTGTGTTGAGAGGATGCTTCCAAACACTTTACTGTCTTGGTCTATTTGCTAGTATGAAGATTTTCCTTAAAAGCTCATCTGCCATCTCTAAATATTGATCCACTTACAGCTTGTTACACAACATCAAAGTCAAAAGCCCTCTTGTCAGTGGATAATCTTTCTTAACCAACAAGAAGATATCATGTCCTCTGTCTGTAGATACATGGTGAACACCACATATATCATATAACCTCCATGTCAATGGATCATGCATATATCTTTGAAGCTTCCATAGAATATCATCAGTATCAGGTTCAAACAACCTCTTCAATTCAACCCATAATGTTCTTTCTTTGTCATCAGTAGGATTTGTTGAACTGAATCATTCTTTAACCAAACTCCATAGCTTATCCATGTTATCTCTATTAAATTTCTTCAACATATCATCAAAAGTCTGATAAGCTTCTGTATGGTTTCCAACACTGATAATTCTCCAATATCTTCTTGTCTCTTCAGAGTAAATTTCCCAGTTAATTATTAGATATTTGACATGTAAGGCTTCAACATAAACTTCTTCCACTAGAACTACCATCATCATTTGTTGTAAATCCTCTTGTGATAGTTCTTTTTCCTTTTCTGCTGAATGTTCTTTACCTGATCCTGAAGCTTCTCCAATCTTTTGTCTTTTAACAGGCTTTTCTGAAACTTCTTGACCTGCTCTTTTCAATCTTTGAACCTCCAACTCAGAATCCATAGGCACAAAAGATTGTACTCTCCTCATAGTAGCTTTAAAAATTTCTTTAACTTGCTCAAACGAAAGTGACTTCAATTGTTTAATAGAATAACCTCCTTCTTGGTTCTTGATGTAGTTTAACATGTAATCCTTTTGTTTAGCAGGAGTCATTAGCTTGTTCCTCTTAGCTTTAGCTCTTTGTCGAGCAAAGAACTTCTTTCTTTAATTGACAAGTTCTACAAGCTTCATTGGTATGTCTTCTTTACTGCACTTTTCACCTGCTTGTAATTGTTGAACAAAATCTTCATCTGCTGTGACCCTAGCCAATACATTATCCCATTCAGCATTTGTAAAACCCTGAGCTGTTTGATGCACTTAAGCCATCCTCTGTCTTTCTGCTGCATCAAACTCTTCTTATAGCTTTAGAGCTACTTCTTCATCCCTGCTAATTTGAATCTTCTCTCTCTGTTTCATCTTCTTTGGAGACTCAAACTCTTGCATAATGGCTTTACCCATATTCTTTGTAGAAACTGATGAAGGAATAATGGCTTCTTGAATCATACCAGCAGTACTAACTGGCATTGATGCACCAGCAGTACTAACTGATTCTCCAGCAGTACTAATTTCACCACTGCCAGTACTAACTGCCCTCCTTCTTCTAGTATAAGATTGAACATATATAACTTCCCTTCTTTTTCTAACTGCATCTACAAGAACCTTAGTTGCACTAAGAACTCTTAAGTGATCTTTAGGTTAATCTTGTTGAGTATATGCCTCCCCTTGAGCACTGGCCTTTATAGGAGTAACCTGATCCCAGCATTAATTTGAACCAAAGTAATTCATGTATCTTGATCAATTTCTTCTATCATACTCCTCTCCTGTTTAAAAGGATCCTCCAACTCTTCATCATCATCTAATATAACCACTCTTGACCTTCTTTTAGCTTGACTTATCTTGACAGTCTTCTCTAATTTCTTTACCTTTTTGATAAGTCTAGTAAAAGCATCACCATAGACTTTCTTTGTTTACCTCAAGTCTGTCTCCAAAGCTTCACATCTATCTGACAATTTTATGACCAAATCCATCAATTCATTTTGTTGCATTCTGCCCTCATCACTTCCAAGTGTGTGACCTCTTAGGAGAGGTGAATCACAGGGTATGGATGGGATCTTATTAATGTTACCACAGCCATGTCCTACATCTAAGCTAGTAACAGTAGTGGCAGCACCTCCATGTCTGACATCTATACTTATAGATGCAGCCTCATCTGCTACATTGGTATGAGGAGGATAACTAAGCTGAGGAACTTCAGTTTCCTGTCTGATAGGACTCCTAAGTGTTGGTGAAATATGTGGTGGTAAGGTTAATGGAGCATATGTGTGTGTGTGTGTTGGGACTCAACTAGGACTGTTGATCCTTCACCCTGAAAAATTCGGCCCTAAACAAGCATTGTTGGAAACAATGGAATGTCCACCCCATTATAACCCTTAGAAATCCTTCTTATATTGCCAAAAAGTTTTTGAGTAAGAGTAGGAGCAATATAAGTTCTTTTGTGAGGTATAAGCTATCTTTTGTGCTTGTTCAAAAAGATTTGTATAAATCTTGGATACATTAAAAATTTAGACTGATTATCCAAGTTTTTCACCATGCCATCAAAAATCAATTTTGAAAAATTAAAAGTTATGTTTGTGGCCAAGCAAATGATAGTAGTGGCTATGTTGCTAACAAGTTGATCCCAAGTAGTTTTCTTAGCACTCAAACAATGAAGGATGGTATGGATCAAAAACCTCTATTGAGGAGAAAAGTTTCCCTTTTTAAAAGTTAATCTGTCAGAATTAGACACATACCTCATAAGAGCAAGTTGCTCAAAAATTTTAGTATTAGGTAAAGTAATAATACTATCAAAATCTTCTAACTTAAGATGCCTCCTTATAGATTCTTTAGTAACAGTCTTAACTCTTCCATCAATGGTAGCAGTTATTTCCATCTCTCCATTCTCAGATGTGCTTGCAGATGCAATTTGCCAAAATTGACGAATGAGTGAAACATAGATGGTTGGATGTTAAGTGAGAGCATACTTAATGTGAGTAGAATTGAGAAACTATACTATCTGATGAAATCCTGCACTTCCCTCTGGTTTCTTTAAGAAGGCGACCCTATTGTGTTTTTCATAGAAGTCCAAATTCACCATTCGATTGAGAAAAGTTTGATTAGGGTTCTGAATTATGATCGTGGATGAGAGTATGTGTGTTTGGTAAAGGTAATTGAGATAATAGAGAGTACTTAAGGTTTTTTATTGGACCGAATGAATAAAATTAAGTATTTATCTTGAAGAAATCTTGATATATAAAGAAAGTTCAAGATTTATCCAAATCAAGGAAACCTATAATCAAAGTAGTTGGCGGAAATATCTCAACGGCTATTTTTAATTAATGAAATTCTGTTATGCCTCAAATAGTACTAACGGTCAACCAACAGTACTAAGTTTAGCCTAACAATACTAACTTTAAGCCTAGCCGTATGAACTTTACCCAGCAGTATTAAGATATGTCTGGCAGTACTAACTTAATACTGGCAGTATTAAGTTTATGCCTGGCAGTATCAACTCCAATTCTATTCCAACAAGCATTTCCATCATAAATTTAGATTCTCATAATCTCTCTTTTTGTTTTTCAGCTCACTATATCTCTCATTTCTTTTTCTCACCAATTCACTCTTTTTGTTTTTATATCACAAAACTCTCTTACTGTTTTTCATCTCACTATATCTCTCATTTCTTTTTCTCACCAATTCAGACAACTTTGTACAATGTTCCATCAATTCCATTAGTTTCTTGCTGTCCTATCCACTTCCAAGTGTGTAAACTCTTGAGAGAGGTGGGTTATTGGACTATTTAGATGTAGTATCAAACCTAGTTTGAGCATCCACACCTCCAATATGGTCTCTTGGCACCTGGGACCACTACCTGAACCAGTTCCTTAAGGACTTGGCTCATTAAATGTTGCCATGGATTGGGTCCTATTGATGTTACCACTGTCATGCTCTGCTTCTAAGCTAGAAGCAGTAGTGGCAGCCCTTTCCATTTTGTCACCCAACTCCTTATGGACAGCCTCATTACCAACCTTTTCAGGGGGACCACTAGACTGAGGTATCTTAGTGTCTCGACCTCTTTTGGCTTGTCTAGGTGTTTGATTCTTCACACACTTTTGTTTGATGTTACATGTCCTTCTATCCATTCTTGACTGCATAATGACATAATTAGCCTCCCCTCAATCAATACTGCAGAGGTGAAGCATTCAATACCATGTACTCAGTATGCTTAGCCTACAAATGTTAGTCCAAAACTAAGAATACACAATCCAAAGTATTTTCTTATTTAACAGTATTAACTATGACTAACAGTTTGAACTAGAAGTCTTAAGTATAACTAGCAGTACTAATTATACTTAGCAATATTAAAACCTGCCTAGCAGTATTAACCTTATAACTACCAGTTTTATTTCTAAATTTATCTCCTTTAGGACTTCCTCCAAATGCAACAAATCTACCATCAATCTCTTGATAATCTATAAGAAAGGACTTATTTCTAGTCATATGCCTAGAGCATCCACTGTCAAAAATCCCTTGATCCTGTAAAGTATAATGTGGATTACCATGCACTTAAAATGAGAGAATTAGTTTCTCTTGGGTACCCAAGCCATTACTGACTTGAGTCTGCCTTGTAGATCAACATAGTCAAATATTTTAAGCATGTATGATCTATTGTCTTTGGAGGTATGGTCAATAACATTTCCTGTTGGTCTCCAAATCCAGCATGCTGAAGACTTAACAGCATTTTCCCCATTTCCTACAGCAGCACTAACTACTGCTTTTGGTCCAGCAGTAGTTACATTGTTAACCCTGGCAGTATTAACTTTTTCATTATAATTATTGGTTTTAGATGCTGATTTTTGGTTAAAAGCCCTTCTTACTGATGAATGTGCTTTAAAATAAGAATATGTTTTGGGTAATGCGTCATTTACTTTTGATTTTGGGGCAACAGTATTAACAGGCCTGGGAGTACTAATTGATGATGCTGCTCTTGGAGATCTTTGCTTAACAGCATTAACTAGCACTTGTCCTGACTTTGTTGCAACTGCTGTTGGAATAAAATTCCTATTAGGATTTGGGTGAGTTAATTTATTTTGGTGGTTCACCCTTTGAGCATTGTTCCATACTGGTCTAATTTCCCTTTGACCAGTAACCCTTCCCTTTTTATTCAACACTGGTTTTTCTACCATTTTATTTTCTTGAAAATCATAGTCTTTTATTAAATGATTAAAACTCCCACAAACAAAACAAACTTTCTTTATAAACTTAAAACCATTTCCTAGTTTATGAGTCATCATCCCATTCCAGTTTCTTCTATTATACCTAGGACTTTGACTTTTCCTAGGATACTCTACTTGCCTATGTGTGTTTTTCTTATTAACAGATTTCACATTCTCATTAGATTTAACAAAATTGATTTTAGTAAACTTTGGTTTTATATGATCAGATTTAGGTCTAAACACACTATCATTATCACTATCAGTGTCCCAATCTTCAATGATAGGAGCACTAGGCCTAACAGTTTTAGGCTTTTTTACAATATCCTTACTAGTCTTAGATATACTAGTTTCAGTTTCACTTACTTTAGTCTTATAGACATAATCATCTAACCCAGCAAAGGATAAGTCAGGTTTGGAGGGCATGTAGTTCCCAGTGTAGGGAGGAGGAACTACATGAAAACCTTCACCTATTTTGAATCTATCATTTACTGGACTATCATCCATATCACTTTCTCTACTGTGAAACACACTATGAACCACTTCACTTTCATTCATTTGACTATCATAACCAAGACCAGCTTTGTCTTTAGCACTTATTTGACTATTAATCAGTTTAGTTAGATTCTTTGATGAATCTTCAAACTATTCTAGTTTAAGTTTCAAATCATCTTTCTCTTTTAAAATTTCTTGTAACTAATTTTTAAGGTCTTTGATAGAAATATCTTTCACTTGAACATCATACTTAAAAAATGCAATATCTTCTTCATAAACAACTTCATTCTCTTCATGAACAACTATCCTAGCTTCTAATCCTATTTGATAACCTATAATTTATAGATTAGATTTATTAAGACATTAACGCTATTGATCATACTATTTTTGATGAGTTTCATATGATTTTAAGCAATCTATA
This sequence comes from Tanacetum coccineum, assembly GCA_026074375.1. Taxonomy (NCBI): domain Eukaryota; kingdom Viridiplantae; phylum Streptophyta; class Magnoliopsida; order Asterales; family Asteraceae; genus Tanacetum; species Tanacetum coccineum. The sequence goes on along the minus strand of BQNB010065138.1, from coordinate 19,762 downwards.
GAGCAAGTATGTACCTCAGAATCTTAACTTGATGAACTTGATGAACCTTAGGATGTATAGGCCATTAGAGCAAAGTTTGTGATGCCTTCTTCAGCCTGAAAGCTCCAATCATAACCACCTATCCCATCTTGAACAACCAAGGCATTTGTAGTAGATGTATCCACTGGTGCATTCCTTCTTGGAGCATCTCCATTTCTATTCCCCTGATTCCTTGGTGCCCTGCATTCTCTAGCAAAGTGACCTCTCCTGTGGCAGTTGTAACATTCAACCTTTGTCTTATCAAAGCCAACAGTTTCTTTGCCATTGAAATTCAGATTCCTTCCTGTCTTCTTTAAGAATCTCTTCACCCTCATGGTAAGCATGGCCACCTGCCATTTGAGATCCATCTCTTCAAGATCATCAGTATCAATCTGCTCCAGATCTTCATTGTCCAATTGTGGACTATTAGATTGATTAGCAAAGAAGGAAAACATGACATCATCAGCATAAGTTGAGGAAGGAGCTTGTCCCTGTGAACTAGCAGTAGAAACATCATGAGCAGTATTAACTGCTTCATTAGTACTGCTAGTGTTTTCTGAAGATACAAAAGCTACATTCTAAGAGTTTGAGCTTGAGCTTGATTGGCCTTTAATCTCAGCTTCATACACCTTCCAATTGTTGTACAAATCATCCATACTCAACGTGTCTAGATTAGATTTGTTATGCATGATCAAGGTATGAGTGTTCCAAGATGATGGTAGACTTTTTAGCAACTTTAGATTTGCATCTTCCTAAGTGATAACTTCACCATGAATTTCCAATTGGCTGATGAGTTTCTAAAACCTATCATAGATTTTATCCAGTCCTTCAGATCTTGATGCAATAAAATTCTCATATTGCTGCTTTAGAATCATTTTTTGCATTTTCTTTAATTCTTTGTTGCCTCCAAACCTGGCCTTGATTGCTTCCCATAAGGTCTTTGCATCCCTTATTCCATGAAACTTTAATAGGTGCTCATCAGGAATGGCCAACAATAGAGTTCTTTATGCTTTCAATTCATTCTTTCTTGTTAGCTTTTGTTTAGCAGTTTTAGGAGGAATAAGACCTTCAGTACCAGCACTAGCTGATGCAATTGCAGCAGGTGCATCACCATTCATAATAAACTCCCAAAGAGCATAATCAGTGTGAGTAAGATATTGCTTCATTCTTATGCTCCAGAGATCATAGTCTCCTGTTTTGAGCATAGGAAGTTTTAGTGCAGACAATGTCTGGGTTAATTCTGACTGTGATTCCATCTTCTCTTTTAATATGAGATCTTGTGTAGATATAGTGTTCTTCTTATTCAAAGTTTCTCAACAAGCTCTGATACCACTTGTTGATCCCTTTTGAATAGATCTTACTTAGCTTGTTAAAGCTTAGTTGTGTTGGATAGATCCAAAACAACTATAGTAGAAACTAAGATTGTGAATACTACAAACTATGCGGAATCTAGCTTGTAATATTAAGAAGAACAATTAAATAGTAAAACAAGATCTTGCTAAACTTTCAATATATTAAACACAATCAAAGTTACAGAATAACCTTGAAACTATGAATACTAACTATATTTGCTATGAAAACTATATAAAACTTTTATATCTAGATCAATGCCATAGAGTTCCTGTTATACACCAAGAAAACCCTAATGGGCTTACAAAACGCGTTTACTAATAATGCATATCTATTCCTAATATATCTCATGCATATCACATAAACAGTACTAATTATTATAACTAACAGTACTAATAAACTAACAGTACTAACATTTTGTACTAGCAGTACTAACTATAACACTAGTAATACTAACTTAGCTTGGCAGTACTAAGTCTTTTCTTGGCAGTACTAAGTTGAACCAGCAGTAGAAACTTGTAGAAGCCCTTAATTCCTAACAGTCATGCTCGTTCTGAATGTGGGTTGTCAGTTTGTCCTCATCTCTAATCCTCTACCTCTGTAGTACATCGAAATCCCTCTGTAAAGCTCTAATCTGGGCCTCCATGGCCTGGCTCCTGCTCTTAGAGTGAGCCCATGCCTATCGGGCAATAACAACCTTATACTCGTAAGAAGAAATCATTAAGTGAAAGTATCTCCTCTCTCTAATCAATAGGGAAACCTGAGCTCCTAGCAAGGCTCGGTTATCCTATGCATCCTCACAACACACCTGGAGCTCATGAGTCTTTTTCCTCTAAGTAGTAGAAAGGTCTGTAACCCTCTCATTGACCACCCCTACGACGGTCATCACTCTACTCTCAGAAGCACGGACACTAACATCTATAGTATCAATGAATCCTTTGTCAACACTACTAGTTAATGCATGCCTAGCCTGCCTATTAGCAGTAGCAGCCAAACTCTCCCTGACCTCAAACCTAGAAGCGGGAGCAGAGAAACATGCTCTCTTCCAAAGCGGCATGTCTGCCTCAAGAATATCATCTTTGTGTGTAGTAGATGGTAGCAACAGGGGTGGTGATGGTATCTCTGATGGATGGTGTGTAGATGGTGATGCAGCTCTCAACCGAATCTTGGCTGCTCTGTAGCCCAGTGGTGCCTCAGCATAGGTAGGGCTAGTAGTAGGTGGTGATGGTAGTGGTAATGGTGGTGAGGGAATCTAAGGGAGTGGAGATGATAGTGGAGTAAGTGGAGATGGTGGTGGTGATGATGGAGTAGGTACAGCAGCATACTCAGTAATGCATGCCAACATGGATGCTGCTATAGGTGGCTCAAGTCTGACACATATCCTAGCCATGCAAGGTCTATGTGATGATGGTGTGGGTGCAGACTCATCGGTCTTAAATGCCTCTGTATCCTCAACTGAAGGAACAAGGTCAACAACAGGTACAACAGAAGAGTCGGTCGGAGCTAGATGCTCCTCCTCCTTGTCGTCCTCCTCCTCCTTAGAGACCCCCTCCTTATCCTCATTATCAACATCATCCCTAGAGGACTCATCATCATCATCTCCTCCGTCAGTAGGATAATAAGTAGGATCCTTCTCGGGATCCTCCTCCAGATCAGAGTCAACAACATAGCCCGGTGATAGGGCTGTAGGTGAAGCATCATTTGGTATAGGCTAATCCTCAATAGGTGCCTCAGCGTCAGATGGTACCAAGTACTTCGGGTACTCTAGCTCAGGTACATAATCTGGTGAAAGCGGCGCCTACTCTGGCTCCTCAGGGCCAGGCACATAGTCTGGTAAAGGTGGGTGATCTGGACCATGCACGTAGTCTAGAGATGGTAGTGCCTGTCCTGAGGACTGCGGTGCCTCTGGCTCCTCATCAAAAACCCACTAGAATCTCCATGGCTCAGAATCAGTATAAACAGATGTGTAGGTAACCGTGGATGATGGAGACATAACTGTTGTAACACATTTTCGCTATCGCTCTAAGAACCTCCAATGAAGGCCTTTTAATCTTTGTTGCGAGATGGTTTTGGACAATCGCAAATTAGATGATTTGGATCACCGCATCTAAAACATTTTCGGTCACTCTTTCCTTTCTTCTCATCCCTTTGTCGGAATGACTTCTTTTCTTCTTTTGGTTGCCTAACAAATTTACCCTTTCTTCTAAAGAACTTTTTAAAGTTCCTTACGACCATAACATATGTGTAACACCCCTAAATAGGGTCGCAGCGGAATATGGGTCTGAGAGTGTTACATCATAGATCAATAGCATAAGATATGAGAACGACCTCTATATGTGTCGTTTGAAAATGATACATTGGATTTATTAAACTTGTTTGTTACATAAGCCCAAAGCTTAACTTGTTCATCCTTGTAAATGTAAAAGATTTTAATACATAACAAATACTCCAAAATGTAATGCACTTAAATCTCCATGCAATATGACTCTCAAAAATGATGACCACCAATGTATCATTGTTCTTGTTCCGTATTGACCTAAGAAAAACATGCTTTAAAATGTCAACATAAAGTTGGTGAATTCACAGATTTAAGTAATGTATAAAGTAAGACCGCAAGATTTCCATGTGCAAGACATGTCACACATACAAAATCTCAAAATGGTCATCAGTTCACAATGCTTAACAGGCATAAGAACTGGCTAGTACATAATCAAATAGCTTGTGGTAAAGACTTCTCAAATCTGTTTATAGTTGACAATTTACCAAAAATTGTATGGTTCTCAACTCACCTTGCTTCTTGGTTAAGAGTTGGCTAGTCCAGGATCAAACCATTCCTGGTAAAGACAAGTCAAATCCGTTGATAGTTGGTAGTTTACTCAAAACTACAAGGTAATCAATTCACCTTGTTGTTTACAATGAAGAATTGGCTATCCCAGAGCAAACGGCTACTGGTAAAGGAATATCAAATCCGTTAATGGCTGGTAGTTTGCCAAAAACTACAAAGCCAACTTAGTTGGATGTTGCTGTGTTGCTGAGAAGACATGTTGCTGATAAAGATGGATAGCTGAAGATGTCAAAATTATCAAAGATCAAGATCAAGATTTGACAGAATGTTTGGATACATCCTCCAAGAGTTCAAGAAGAGTAAACTGAAGAAACATGAAGTTAAACAAGTTCAACAATCATGTTTAGGGGAGGATTGTTGGGAATTATGCATTCCTGACTTAGTACCGCTAGTTATATTACTTAGTACCGCTAGTTGTAATTAGTACTGACAGTACAAAATGTTAAGTACTGATCAGATAGTTAGTACCGTTAGTATAAAGTAGTTAGTACCGTTTATGAGATATGCATGAGATATCTTAGGAAAGGATATGCATAATCTTTATACGCGTTTTGTGAAGCCCATTAGGGTTTCCTTAGTCTATAAAAGGAACCTTAGGCATAGTTAGTAGATATAGTTCTATACAGATCATAGAGATCGAATAGTAATCATAGCTTGTAATCTGTAACTTAGGCAGATTCAAGGTTTAATATAAAAGTTCTTTTGTGATATTCAATATTGTTCTTCTTAGCATTATTGATTAGATTCCGTATAATCAATAGTGTTTACTCAGTGTTTCATTATTGTTGCTTTAGAATTATCTAAAGGAGCAAACTTTTTGCAAGCAGAAGGTTAAGATCTATTCAGTAAAACGATCCAACAGTTTCAATCCATGCAGAATCAGCTATGGCTTCTTTGATGTTCTTTGGTTCGGTTTGACTCACGATGAGTGCGAACATACACATCTCGCCATCTGTTTCTAGCTGACGTCTTGTTCTAATTGATTGAGAAGGATTTCCAATGACTTATTCTAACAGATGATCTTTTGTCCAACGATGTTCTGAAGGATGTCATTGATAGAAAGTATGCATGTTTGACAAGTCAACATATCGATAAGATGTCTCCCCTCGTTTTTATATCGGTGTACTAAAGATGTTGATAAATTTGTCCTCGTCAACTTGTGCATATTCTTTATTGGTTTTTGCTTGAATAATGTTCTCATTATCAGTGATAGTTAGTGCTTGAGTTGGTGCTTGACTTGTATTTTCAGGTGTTGTTTGAATGTTTAATGGATGTGTATCAGCAGCAAAGGTTGTTGAAGTAGATGGAGTTGTCTGTTGTTGTTGACGTTGATTAGGTGCATCAGCAGTAGTTATAGCGGAAGACTTTGACACAACTGGAGTAGTTCCATTGAGTACTTCATCAAACATTAGACTAAATAGCAAATCCAGCTCATTTGACGTTGTTACTGTCTCAGCTGAATGAGGAACATATTCTTGACTTTAGGGACCAGGACTTAAACTACATGTTCAAGTGCCGTTGTTAGATATTGTGGTATGGAGTCAGAACTAACGTAATCTGACGCCATTAGGGGCAATTCGTCAAAGTTGACATGGATGGTTTCAACTATCACTCTTATTCTCTTGTTATATACCCGGTACGCTCTTGACTGAGTAGAGTACCCTACAAAGATACATGCATCACCTTTTCCTTCATTTTGTCAAGATTTTCACCATCTCTAACGATGTAGCATAGAGAGCCAAAAATGTGAAAGAACTTAACAGACGGTTTTTGGCCATTAATGATGTGGTAAAGTGTTTTCTCATGTCGAGGAATTACGAGTGAACGGTTTTGAGTAAACCATGTTGTAGCAATTGCTTCAGCCTAAAAGAACAAAGGAAATTTAGCGGCGCTTAGCATTGTTCAAGCAGCCTCAACAAGAGTACGGTTTCGTCTTTCGACAACGCCGTTTTATTCAGGTGTTCGAGCAGTTGACGTTTGGTGTTCAATCCCTTCTTGAGCAAAGTATGCATGAAGAGTTTTATTCAAAAATTCCGTACCTTTGTCAGTTCAAACTGTTCTAACTTGAGCATGAAGTCCTCTTTGAACAAGTTTGAGGAAATCGATGAGAACTTCTGGTGTTTTGTCTTTGGATCTCAAGAAGTGAGTCTAAGTATATCATGAATAATCATCAACTACTACCAACACATATTTCCTACCATTAAAGCTTTCCACCCTCATGGGACCAGATAAGTCCATGTGTAAAATTTGTAACCGTCATTTTGAGCATGGGGTATTTTTAGTCTTGAAAGACTTATGTTTTGCTTTCCCTAACTCACAAGAAGAACAAAGATGATCTTTAACAAATTCAATTTGGGAAGGCTAGTCACAATATCATACTTCAAAAGCAAGTTTATGGTATCGAAGTTTAGATGTGAGAGACGACAATGCCATAACCATGCTTGAGACGATGTAGCTTTAGCCATTAAGCAAACTGGATTGGGAGTAGATGTGTCTTGAAGAGTGATGGAGTAAAGATATGTGCCACGAGAACCTATGAGAAGATCATTTCCCTTCAAATCACGAATATAACATGTAGACTTCTGAAAAGCAACTTCCAAATCCGCATCATAGAATTGACCAACGGAGAATAAATTGTGATTCAGCCCTTCGACATAATAAACCATTTTAATAGTTATATTCCCTTGAACTAGATCTCTATAACCAAGAATCGGTGCAATTTGATCATTTCCAAACTTTACCGTACCCAGAAATTTCTCCACAAAATTACTTAGAAGCTTGAGATTTCTCGTCATGTGCTTTGAGCACCCAGAGTCGATGATGAATAGAATTATCTCTACGAGCTAAAAAAGAATTAGAAGATGATGGAGTATTTGATATAGTAGATTTCCTAAGAGTCGTGGGTTCTAAAATAGTAGTAGTTCTAGACTTAGTTCCTAGATGCATACTAACATTTGGTTTAACATTCACTGTTCTAGACTTAGGTTTCCATTTATATCCTGGTGGTGTGATATTACGGTACCACCATCTACATGTCTTACTAATTTGCTCATATTTCTTTGTAATTGTGCTTCTAGGTTTTTGGTTGGTGGATTCTGCAACAACTGTTCTCTTAAGGGGTGTTGCAGCAGATTGGTTTACAGTTAGTTTGGGTTCTCTAGTACTAATAGGCACAGCCATAGGCATTTTAGTCCTAGAATTTACGCCATTAATATAATGAAGAACACACATATCATGATTGTCATTCAGCACACATTTTCCATAAGTAACACAGACAAAGTTTACATTCGAGGTCTTAGCATTCAAACTGTCATTACATACAGTTACATACATTTTATCATTAGAAATCCTAAAATTCCTACGGTGGTCTTCTACTTGTTGTTTCTTCCCTTCACTATTGTTATGCATGACTCTATCTTCTAATTGATTGCTCTTAAGCTGTGGTCTGCTTACACTAGTAGTGGAAACTACTCCTGTATAGAAGGACATGCATTTGTTAGATTTCCTAATGTCTTGAGGCAACTATGGTGTTCTAGTTTGATTAGGCTTTGTGTGCACTTTATACATTCCTAGTGCAATCACATTTGTATTCTTTAAAATTGACTTCACATTTTGAGGCAAAATCTATGCAGTGACTGGTTTTGAAAATCAATGGACACATTATTTGTGGTAACTGACTTTGACTTTAAGAAATCTATCTTTGCAAGAGAATCTAAAAAAGTAGCCGATTTACCTAAAACTGATTGTATTTGTCTTTTAAAAGCATTTGGTTGTCGAATAATTGATGGTTTTTCAAACATAGTTTCTACAGATTTTCCTTTCATCTTTTCAATGAGTTTATTCAACTCACTTATTGCAAATCCTTTGTCTTGTAATTGAGCTTTCAAGTCTTGAATTTCAAAATATTGTTTGCGTTCTTTCAAAAATACTTTTGACTGGTTTTCTTTAAAAGCTTTGTCATTTTTTATCTGTTCCTGACATTGTTGTAAAGCAAGTTTAAGATCGATAGCATGTTGTTGAAGTGCTTCAAAACTCTTTGACGTTATATTACTTTTTGAAAGCTCTTTTTCAAGACGTTCACATTTGAAAACTTGGTTCACATAATCACATTGTAAATCAGTGAATTCATCAAGAGTAGTATACACACCAAGTATAGCATTCATGTGATCAGCATAATAATATTCCTTGGAAAGTCAGTCGATTTCATTCAAAAACTATGTTTTTTGAGTTTCCAGTTGAGATTTGAGAGAGTCTACTTCGTGTTCAAGAGAATTCAAGTATCTCAAATCAGCAACCATTTCCTCTTTCAAACACAATTGAAATTTTTCTAAATCAGCATTGATTCTTCAAATTTGGGGACAAAAATTTCCTTCAAATGCATTTTGAATGAATGGATCTATGTGACCAAAATATGTTCTTTTAGCGATTGTTTGTTTGCAACGTTCCACTCCATCAAAAATAGTGTCAAGATGTTATCTAAATCATTAAAACTTAGTTTTTTGAAAAACTCCCCCTCAAACATTAACTCATTTTGAAAAGGACACCAAATGTAGAAGAATTATCGTGTAAAACTTTATGAGGGATGGAGTGTTGAACACACAAGTTTGAAAGATTTTGAATTGTCATTGAGAAATTCTTAAAAAATTATGTTCAACATATCAAAAAACATCATGTTAGAAGACTTCTCTTCTAACGCTAAGGATAAGTGTACTAAAACGTACACTCTCCTTTGTCGTTTGGGTCCGAGTTGCAATCTGGGCACAATTACAAGTCATTAAGAAAAATTAGAAATGACATGTTTTGAAAGCATTTGAACTCTTGCTCGAACTTCATTTACACGCCCGTGTCGATGTTAATTAACATTTCTAGGTACGTAAATGTTATCAATTCCAAGAGAGTCGAGAAGATTCTTTTTGAATTTTTTTTGATTTTTCTGATTTTGTATTTGTTTTTTGAAATTTTATATTTTTTTTCTTTTTGTTGGTTTTATATTTTTGTATTTTCTTTTTTGAAAAATATTTATAAATCAAAATAAAACAAAAATAAAAATATTTAAAAATTCGATGTTTGATAGATCAAGCAGATTCGTTTGCCAGAACCTCCAGTTCTTCTGGAGTCAAACATCTCATACAGAGTCGTCTGACGAGATACTTAAACCTATCTTCGGGTAAGGCTTTAGTAAACAGGTCAGCTAACTGGTATTCAGTTCCAACAAAGAATAATTCAACAATACCCTTTCAAAAACCCTGTTTTTTTAAGAAGTGATATCCTACATCGATGTGCTTGTAAAGAGAATGTTGGACGGATTGCACGAGATTGCTATGGTTGCCTTGAATCACAATACAAAAGGGTATTTTAATCAAAGTAAAAGCCATAATAATGTGAGCTGAGTTCTCAACCATAGAAACATGACGGCAACACGCAGATAAAGACACTACTCGGCTTCTGCTAAGACATGAAGTGCCGTCCATGCTTCTGAACGACAGCTGACTACCTTATCACCAACCCTGAAATTGTATGCCACCAGATGTGCTCTTACGTGGAATCAGATAGCCCACGTGATCTGAATCTGAAAAACATTTATTTAAACCGTGGTCCCTTTGATAAACCCTTTTTAATAGTTTATAGTTCCTTGAACCAGATCTCCATAACCAAGAATTGGTGCAATTTGATCATTTTCAAACTTCACCGTACCTAGAAATTTCTCCACAAAATTACTTAGAAGCTTGAGATTTTCCGTCATGTGCTTTGAGCACCCAGAGTCGACGATGAATAGAATTATCACTACAAGCTTTTGTAATGGCTCAGTATCAAAGATAGGTCCAGAATTGTCAGCAGCATCTGGTGTAACTTCTTGAATATGTGCCATGTACATATAATGTGATTCCAATTCCTGATTGTCAGGTTCATCATCAGTGACATCCCTCTAATCAGCTTGTTTTGCATTCAACGGAAATCCAGCTTCCTCTTGCTTACACAATAGCATTTTCTCCTTGTGATAAGCTGCATCCTTTGCCTGTTTCAGCTTCTGACATTCCCTTGCTACATGCCCATATTCCTTGCAATTATAACACTAAATCCTAGACTGCTGCACTACCTGTGTACCTACATTCTCACTAGACCTAACAACATTAACTGCCCTCTAATTATCATACCCATTACCTCTGTTGATTCTGGGAGAATTATCCTGATTATCTCTATTGGTGTTTGATGAAGTTCTGAGGTTGTTGTTGTTAGGTTTGTAGATTTTCTTGAATGATAAAGAAATTAAAGTCATGAGTTTATCAATCTCCTTCTCCTTTGACAATGCATCATCTTCAGTAACCATGTCAGGTTCTTGATCATAAATGGGTGGAGGAGAGTTGACAATTGCTTTTCCTCTGTTTCTGGTAGCAGCTTCTTGTGATCTAGTTGAGGAATTTTGAGTGTAGTGATTAAGATGGTTTTGAGGATGGTAAATTGGTTGTTGTTGAGCAACAAGTGCAAGTGGATTAGTAGTACATGCTAGTATTTCAGCTCTTAACTCATTGACTTCATTCTGATGTTGCTTCAAAATATCATAAAGTTTGTGGTAGGAGATAGTCTTCAACTCTTGACTCTACTTAACAAGCGTCACAAACCTTCGCCATTCTGGTTGTAATTAAAGTAAGAACTGAACATTCACTTGATGATCGGTAACATCACACTGATTTCTGGCAAGCTCATTCATCATCGTGTATAACCTTGAATAATACGATTCAAGTTATTCACCATCTCGTGATGTGAATTTTCCAAACTCCCAATATAAACTGGTTTCAAGATCTTGAACATTGATTGATTCACCTTGTTTCAACCTTTCAATTGCTTTCCACATCTTACATGCATTTGGACAAACATCAACTGTGGAGTAGATATCATTATCTATCCCTTTGAGAATTATCTAAACCGCTTCAGCTTCAGCATTCAGTTGATCTCGTATATCTTGTAAAACATTCTTGTAGTTCTTCATATACCCTTCGGTAGTGGTTTCTGAACTGCCTTCTGCAACTGGAACAGTCTTCTTAGTCCATTCGAATTTGTAAGGTAGATTCTGGAGAAAATAGTGGATGAGTTCATTGTTAGGTTTGGTGTTGAGGTATCTCTTGATTCTGGATTTCCATTGAACGTAATTACCAGGTGCTAACATTGGTGGACGATCTTTACCACTTGCTTCCATGATGGCATTGTGAAGAGCATTCGATGTTTGAGTTTACAAATTGGTATTGGTATTTGACATTTTGATGTTGTGAATGGATATCGGATCTTAAGTTTTATGAAGTGATTGAGTTGTGGTTTGTTATGGAATTCAAGTTCACGGGATTTTACAAGTCTTGATTAAACCGAGAAAAGAAATGAAACTTTCACGAGATTTTACAAATCAAGAAGAAACCGTGAAGAATGAAGTTGTTGTTAATTTAGAAATTATTGTTTGTTTACGTATCTTTGAAGTCTAAATGAAGTGTTACAATAAAAGTCCAACTTGAATTTCACCGAATTTGACTTAACCGAAATTGATTTTTGGCTAATTTTGATTTTACCGAAAATGGTTCAATTTCGGTGAAATGTACTGAAAATGGTTCAATTTCGGTGAACAGTACCGAAAATGGTTCAATTTCGGTGAATAGTACCGAAAATAGAAACAATAAGCTAACCAATAAGCTCCAATAAGCATGAACCAAATAAGGTAGAAGAAAAGTAGAGAGAGAAACTAGAGAGAGAAACAAAGAGAGAAAGATTAGATTGGGAGGAAACATATATAAATATAACCAACACCCTCTCCATGTGTGGAAAGGGTCCTATTTATACCTTTGGCCTTCTAGTTAGCATATGGGCTTTATAAATAGGTCGAGCTTGACTTAACTTAGGCTTTGAGCCAGAAACATGGGCAATATTAGCTTAAAGTCCAAACCCGTTAAACCCGGCAAGCCTATTACATAACAACACTAATTACGACTAAGACGACCGATAATATTCATGTTCGACTTATATAAAAATAAGGCTAACAGTTATCTTTGTCCAAAAATTGATTATTTGTTAATAATACATGGTTTAGTATTTTTATTGTTTATATAATGATATTATATAATTAGTTTAATTATTTATTAAATAATATTTATAACGTTAAAAATGTATATAAATATTATATAAATAATACGACAATATTTTTGAAGGTTTTTATATCCTAAACGGACTCAAAAACATTCGTAAACCATATTTTAAGTTTCTAACAGATTTTATATTTTTATAAAAATTACAGAAAATTGTTTATAAAAATAATTTAGTTTTTGTAAATTCTATTTATCCGAAATCTTTAAAAACGCGTAACTTGCTCATTTTAACCCCGTTTCGCTTGCTCTTTATATGTATGAAATCGTGACGAAGTAATTTATTCAAATAAAATACACACTGTTTTTTATAAAAATCTGAGTCAAAATAGTATATTCAAAATGTGTTTATAAAACTACTTTTATAACTTCAAATCTTTCAAAACCCGTAACTCATTCGTTTTAATTCCGTTTTTAGAGTTCTTTATATGCACGGTTTTCTATTGAAATGATCTACCATAATAAAATATTTATAAAATTTTATCATTTTCGAATCTGTTTCAGTTTTTATAAAACTATAGTATTTTTATAAAAATACTTTTATATATTTAATTATCGTAATCTAGTAAATATCATAACTTCTTCGTTATAGCTTCGTTTTTCGAGTTTCTTATATGCTTGGAATCCCCATAACATGTACTATCATTATAAAATATCCATATATTTTTACCAGATTTAAAACAGTACCAGTTTTTATAAAACTACTTTTATAAAAATACTTTTATATATTTAATTATCGAAATCTAGTAAATATCATAACTTCTTCATTATAGCTTCGTTTTTCGAGTTCCTTATATGCTTGTATTCCTTATGAAATGTATTATTATATAAAAACACCAAGGTTGCAAAAATCGTGAATCGTTAGCCGGGCGGTCGACCACCTTGTAGCTTGTAATCGGTCAATGCGGGATTAATCGGCGATTAATCGGATTGGCATTTTGGCAAATTTTGGGTATTTCTGGCAAGTTTTGTGTATTTCCGTCGAGTTTTAGATATTATTGGCATGTTTTTTTTCTAAAAAACAACTTGTAATAGATTTAAACAGTTAATATAAGTGATCAAAACAAGTTTACGGTGAGTTTTAGGTACTTCTTGCAAGATTAGATGGTTTCCGGCAAGTTTGACTACCGTTGACCACCGTTGATCGCCGTTGACCACGGTTGACCTATTTGTTTGACCCTGTTACATTAATCGGCAAGGTTGGTGGCCTTGTAGCGTCTAATCAGCGATTAATCGGCCTTGTAGACCTTGTTTTGCAACACTGAAAAATACTTCCACTATTTATAAAATTTTAAATCTCAATAGAATGGTTGAAACAGTTTATATATATATATATATATATATATATATATATATACATATATATATTATAAACTAGTTTTTTATAATTTATTACTTGGATAAATTGTACAAGTCCTCCAAATTATTTTATATCACATCTTTGGTACATTATAGATCCTCTAAATTGTGTCCATCACCATGTCCAAGTAAAATGTATAAGTAACTTGTCCTCACAATAATTTACATATAAACCTTATAATAAACTTATTAACAATTTAATTCGTAACTAAACTTATAACTTAACCAATACTTATATAAAGTATTTTCCTTATGTTCTAGTATATTTTTAACATCATTTCATAACAATAATAAATAAGTTTGAATCTTATACATGCTTGTTTTAATTTATAAACCATAAAAACAAACCCTAGGTGGTGATTAACATTAAGTATATAAAATATGTAAATGAATAATTAAAAAGAGTAAGGTTTAAGTAGACCTTAGAAGAGTGTAAAAAGATGGAGAACACAAAATCAAACCCCAATTATCAAACCCTAATTTGAAACCCTAGTTAGGAAACCCTAATTTTCTTCTTGATTAAACCCTTGTAAAATAATACCCAAGCTTCTAATATACCTTGAATCACCTTAGCTATTACTACTAACAATACTAGTACACTTGTATCTTAGTAAAATCAATAGCTATGAACACCATAAAAATGCAATATGACCCGTGAGCTTTAAGTGGAGAGAACAAGAGAGAAAGTTTGAAAGTTTACTTGGAAATGGGAAGTGTTTTAAGTCTTGCATTAGCCTCATATTTATACTAGAGGTATTAGTCAATCCCACTAGCAAAACCATGAGTTTAGGAGGGGGTTTAAGTACATTTGTTTAAGGTGCTCTCATCCTCCCTATGAGGAGAGTTTAGACATGTGCCTTATGTTTTAGAAAGTGAAATTTGAATTTGTTTGGTGTTTTATTCATAGTGGATCCGGCCATATGGTTATATGAGGGTAGGAATTATTTAATTTATGTGTATTGGGTATAAAGTGGGTATTTGTGTATTGGTGCTTCCATGTATGCTTAAATGTATTTTATTGTGAAGCGTAAACGTTTTACGTAACAAATAAAATTACAAATGAAAAGTTATAAATTATCCTCGTAATAATTATATAACACTTGCTGGACGTAAACTTTAACTTGTTTGATGTCCGTTTACGTTGAATGTTGATTTTTAATTTACGTGATTTAACTAAACGATGAAAATTAAAAGCAAATGCGTAAAACACTAAAAATAAATAATGGCATTAATGAGTCATAAAATGACCTGAAATAACGGATTGCTACAATTATTATCACACAATACTTTATATGTTTGTTAGAAATCGGGTTAGGGTGTGTGATGATAATCTTGGATATCTTACTTGAATCGTGTTGAGTTCACTTTCCGTATAAAGTATTTTGACCCTATTGGTGCCTAGGTATCACGAAATCCTTATTGGGATAATTCAAGAAGAACACTTTGATTCTATGCACAAGAGATCAAAGCAAGAACAGAGAGGAATTGTATTATTTTTCGTATGTCAGAATGAGACAAAAGAGCGGGACTCCAGCAAGGGGCGCTGCCCCTTGACCCCGTAAGGGGCCGCAACCCCCTGACCCATGCGTCTTTGTCATGGTGGAAATATATTAGCTCAAACGAGTGTGCACTCCGCACTTCCTTAACTCGTGTCCGAGCATAATATGAATTCTCATTGGTCTCTAATAAATCCAATTACCTAAAATAGTTGATGACATTAAAATCACCAACACTAAACATTTCTCATACCAATAAACAAAGCACAGTCAATCATTTTTTGCTAAGAAAAAATGTAATATTAATTAATATTTAAATTAAAAAATCAATTATATCTATCTTTAATAATTTAAATATCATAAGAATCGTTAATGGTTATATAAAATTCTTTTTACCGTCACGGCTAACATTTAATTATCTTTTTATAGATGGGCACTTTGATATACTTTCGACAAAAAAAAATTGTTGTGTTTTCACGTTTTCTTAGTTGTACTCAAATTCAAATTACATATCGCATGTGAGTTAACTCTAATATCGAAGTTTGAACACTAAAAATTCACACCAAAATTGATATAAGTATTTGTCTGTAAATCAAAAACTTTTCTCATTTTTTGCATATGAAAAACATACATTCTTAGCTTTCCAGCCATTATCACACACATTGTATACAAATTATAGATTATAGTAGTTCATTTGTAAAACTTGTATAATCACAAATGAGAAAAGCACAGTTGGTAAAACATCATTGTGATTGAGATCATGTGTAAGTCACATGTGATTTTATTAAAATATTCAAATTAGTGTTTAATCACATATGATTTCTCATGCAAGTTTCAACAATGAAGGAAAAAGGAAAAAAAACCGTAAAATAACGAAAAAATGTTTGTCAAAAGTATATCAAAGTGTCCATATATAAAAAAATGTCTATATAAAAAAATAATTAAATGCTCATCGTGATTGTATATTTTTCCGCTTAACGATTAATGGTTTAAGAGATATTAATCTTTGAATAACAAAAGATGAAAGTGATTTTGTTAAAAATGTAACTAAGATTTATTCTTGTTATGTGAGTAAATGTTTTTGTATTTAAATGAACTTAAATCTTTAACATAAGTAATATAGAGGCCATGTTTGAGACATGCATTTGAGATATATAATTGGTGAACAAGTGGTATATAGATGTAAGAAAAAAATAGACTTTTCAAAGATTGAAACGTCAATTTCCTTACTAAAAAAATCTAAGTTAACGTGAACTTCTTCGTCATATGCATAATTTACATTCTATGTAAACTAATACACAAACTAATACTGAATTTTATTGCAACAGATAATCGACCATACCCAAACAAATGCAATAAAAGTCACTGGAACCTCCAACCAGATAGTTTTGATCATGAACCTTGTTGTCATAAACTCTTGCCAAGGCGAACTTCAAACCATCAGCCGATCTAAACCAGGAGAGCGCTAGTTTGACCTAAACACAATCTAACAAATTAATAACACGTCACTCTGAACCATTGTTTTTAAGATCACGATCATGATATTAGGATCATATGATTTTACGAAATGCAAAACAAAAACGATTCGGATCCTACATATTGCAACCTTAGGATCTTATAGGATCCCGATCTTGACCATAAGATCTTATGATCTAATCCAATTCGATCTTACTTTTCTCCAATTTCAAACTAAAAATCTACAAATATAAGGATTGTGTTTTGTGTTGTAATCTAACAATCAAGTTTACCATTTAACTCTTACGAGTACGCAGCGGATAGATCTAGTTTAGCATATACAATTAACCATACATTAAACACAAAAGGAATATAAAAGGTAAATAGAAAACATACCCTTGAAGTCAACAGCAAGTATTATGAAACTAGTGATTAAATTGTCACCTCTACGAGTGCGCACACAAACAAGTCAAACAAGCACGCCTGGATGCTAGTCCTACTCCACGTGTACCCAATACAATCTCTGTATACCAAAGCAACCTGAATATAATCCCTAATACCACCCTTGTATATAGCACCGAAATTCAGGAAAAGGAAAAAGGGTATTCACCGAATTCAGTTTCTACCGAATTAGACAGAATGAACCGAAAACCAAAGAATCAAAACCCTAATTCGTTTCTGTTGTTTACCACACCTAAGAACCAATGAACCAAACCTTATTCACTTGCTGGAACAGATGTGGGATCAGATCACACTTGAAGGACCTTAAAAAGGATCACCGAAAATGATACCGCACGAATATGGAAAACCAAAAATCAAATAAAACCCTTTAGGGTTTATACTTGCGTCAGATTTTAATGAAGGGAAGGAGGAGAATGTTTTCTGTGTTTCTATTATGATTGTCACACACAAATGAGCTAAGATGAGGGGATATAAATAGCCTCCAAGTCACACTCATGATAAGAGCAAAAAAAATTCATGATAAGAGTAAAACTCTATAAACTTTAATCTTATCATACCTCTTCCTTTCATTCTTATCAAAACCGAACCTAGACACTCTTTGGAACCAATCTAGAACCTCCTGTTTGTTTACCTCATTAGGACAACAACAGGTTAATGTCTTGAACGAATTTTGGTTTTCAGGTTCATTTTAAGAAATATAACGTGAAGTTAAACGCACTCTAAATGTTTTAACGTATGTGCCCCCAATAGGCTCACACATTTCTAGTTGTACACGGCTAGTCTAACTAACACATTCCACCAGCTCCCACTTGGGAGTTGGAGTAGCAGACAACACATATACTAACGACGGAAATGTCTAGCAATACTCACATTCGTTTTTAAAACTAGAAATGTCTAAGATCAAGTTTCATAAACATTCTCTGTAGCATGGTTATTTTATCTCTTGCTATAATCATCTCTTTGTTCAAATACCGTTAAACCATGGATATGGATTCTAACTCATTCCATATAGTTTAACCATTCAGATTCTCGTTATAGAATTTAATTCAGATATACCAAATGTAATCAAGAATCATCTTGCATTACCCTTTGGGTTCGGCCAAACAATTATCTGATTAATTATGGAGAGGCGCCAATGGTATCATTCTGCACATATCAAGTGGAGGAACAGATTATTTCTTGAATACAAGTATTGTGAATGCTGCTTCACATCACTTCCAATAATAGTCTTTATAACTACCATTTTCAGAACAACGTTTGACTTAGAATTAAAAAGTGATATCCACACATACCAGAACTTGTTTGTATTCTCAAGTCTAAGGATGACTTAACTAACCATTTTCGAAATTTTACTTATGACAACGGATCCATAAAGTAAACATTCGAAGGTTGGGGTGTCCAATACGCATCCCTTGTGAGTAACATATGAGTTTGGCGGGAACCATCCATATATTCAAAAATATAACCAACACTCACATTTACCTTATGTAACAATACACCCATACTGTTAACCGGCAATGGACATCTTTAGAATGATAAATCATTCATGGATTAAATATGCAAATATAGGATAAACAATTGTTATATGAATGAAAACAAATACCTCGTATCTTTATTCATCAGAAAATAAAATTGTCTTACAATCCCAATTATCCAAATAACTAATAAACACAGATTTACATGAGACTACTAGCTGGAAGCATTCCAATATTCCTAGTATGTTCTGAATGCTTTGGAAAAGCCAACGCTTTTGTAAACGGATCAGCTAAGTTGTCATATGTGTGAACTTTTTCTAACTTTATGTCACCAAATTCAATAACTTCACCGGAAGTAATGTGAACTTTAGCACGGAAATGTCTAGCACCTTTAGTATTCCAGATTCATTAGCTATGGTAATTGCTCCAGTATTATCACAATACATATTTATAGGTTCTTCAATTGTAGGAACAACACCAAGCCTAGAAATGAATTTCATAACCCAAACGGCTTCCTTAGAAGCATCATAGGCAGCAATATACTCAGCTTCGGCAGATGAAGTAGCAAAAATGCTTTGCTTGGCACTCTTCCAATCAACAACACCTCCATTTAAAACAAACACATATACAATCTAAGACTTGAGGTCATCAGCATCCGTCAGATATCCAGCATCAGTGTATCAAGAAACCCTGAGCTCTCATTTTAGATCACCCCCGTAAACTAGAAACATGTCCTTAGTATTCCTGAGATACTTCAGAATGTTCTTAACAGTAGTCCAGTGAAGATCACTTAGATTCTGTTGAAATCGGCTTGTTATGTTTTGAGCGAATGCAACATCAAGGCGAGTACATCTTACAGCATACATAATAGAACCCATAGCCGAGGCATATGGAACATTTTGCATGCGCTTTAACTCATCAGGTGTTGAAGCACCTTGTAATTTACTCAATCTAAGCTTTTCTTGCATGGGGATACTTCCATGTTTAGAATTCTTTATGTGATATCGCTTTAAGATTTTTTTTATATAAGCACTTTGGCATAAGCCAATTAACCGTCGTGATCTATCTCTATAGATCTTGATTCTAAGAATATATACAACTTCACCTAAATCTTTCATAGCAAAACATCTTCCAAGGTAGGATTTTACACCTTGTAACATTGGAATGTTGTTTCCCATG
>BQNB010065137.1:0-35048 GCA_026074375.1 Tanacetum coccineum | reverse complement strand
AAAAAATTAAAATCTAAAGAATATTCACGAAATCGATCTCAGATTCATAATAAACTAATTGAATCATATGCAAATTACCTGATTCAATGAATCAAAAAACCAAACACAATTAGGAAAAAAAAATACCTGGATCGTAATTATACATGTTCAATTACCCAATTAAATTCATCATTACCCCACACAAATCCATCAAATGAATCAAGAACAAAAAAAATGAACGAAGAAACTCCGCATCAGTATGATATAGATTTTGTAAAAGGATGGGAAAGACACTTATCATTGGTAGAATTTTCCTACAATAACAGTTACCATGCCAATATTAAGGCAGCACCATTCGAGGCACTTTATGGTCAAAAGTGTATATCACCTGTCTGCTGGGCCGAAGTTGGAGATGTTCAACTTACGGGACCAGTAATAATCTATGAAACCACCGAGAAAATAGTTCAAATCCGACAACGCTTTCTAGCTGCAAGAGACCGGCAGAGAAGTTATGCCAATATAAGACGAAAGCCTTTAGAATTTCAAGTTGGAAACCGTGTTATGTTGAAAGTATCACCTCAAAAAGGTGTCATTCATTTTGGAAAGCGAGGAAAGCTTAACCCTCGATACATTGGACCATTTAAAATCCTTGAACGGATTGGCCCAGTGGCATACAAACTAGAGCTTCCTGAAGAACTCAGTAATGTCTACAGTACTTTTTACGTTTCTAATATAAAGTAAGATGGAACTCTAAAAGAGGACCAGAATTTACGTGGGAATGAGAAGATCAAATTCATGCCAAGTATCCACATCTGTTTTCAAACATCACTCCAACATTCAACTAAATCTCGGGACGAGATTTCTTTTAAGGGAGAGAGACTATAACAACCCTAAATTTTCATCAATGTAATTATCCATCTATTAAATTAGATGCAATTTTCATCAATGTAATATCCACTTATTAAATTAATTACAATCATTTTCACGGGAATATTTTTGCTTTATTCCACTCTTTATGCAACGTAACTTGCATAACCAATGTAAAAGAGCTCACGCAACCTACCAATGCCAACTTAATCAACGCTTATAGCAAGTAAACGTCCTAATATGTCAAGTCTATGTTCTAATATCATTTTTACCAAATACGTTATCCATTTAACATACTTTTCAAAACGTTATTTCAAAACAACCATTAAATGTTAACGTTTATATCAAAACCCTAACTTTATGTAATGTTTAAATATAAAATAAATGTACAAGCTATCAAAGCATGTGTACAAGTGTACAATGCATAATTGTTGAATATTAATTCCCTCCTAGACCTTGGTTCAACTCCTTAAAGCTCAAAGTATAATTCGACTATGCATAGAATTCAAATGAGCTTATTTTCCCTCCATTTCTTTAGGAATTTCATACCACCTTTTAAGCACATGTTACAAGCTTCCAATGCATACTTTTCTCTTAAACCCTAACCTTAACTAGTCCTACACTAACCCTAAAACCTAAACCCTAATCAATAGGCTTTGGGTATTGGGTAAAAATACTAGGTTGTAGCCCTATGTCTTGTGATCATTTTGCCAGTTGACTCAACCCGATTCGATGTCTGATGAATTAGTTATAGCCGAAATGGCAAAAGTGTGTAGATTCTGAACACCTGTAGTAAATGGTTGTTATCTCTAAATTTTTGTATAGTGGCCCCTAAATATGTAAAACTAAAAGTTGTAGAGGACTCAAATATCTAACCATGCTCGGTGGTTTGAGCTTAATCGGAAATATGGTTTGTAAATGACAACTATTTTTTAGGACCGATGTTGGCTGTCCAAAAACAGCCATGAACTCGCCACCCCCAAACTACTTCTAAACCTAATTCTAAGCAAACTAGCACCTCAAGCACCATGACCTCACCACCACCTTCAGCACCTTGTCATCAACCTAGCACTCCACCACCTCCATCACCACCCTTGAGCACCAAGAAAACTTCTCCTTATCACCCTTTGTTAACCGAACCTTCATACACCTCTCACCACCTCAATATTGTTTATTTCATGTTTATATAGATACAAATATATGAATAAGATGATGTTTATAGGACTATACATGAGATTTGGATAATGTTATGCAGAGTGTGTTCAGTACATAAGCAACAACTTAATAGTTTTGAAGTCATGTTAGATAAGAACTCTAAGATAAACACGCTCTTTCTAACATTTAACCCACTAAACACACGTTCCTTCTAGCAACATAAAACACTCAACAATATCTTATATTGACTTTTAGTCAACTTTTTGTTGCATTTATTTACATAACACTAAGCCATAAGATCAATCACTTATCTTTTTCTTATAATTCTACAACTTCATTTTTAAGTTAATTTACTTAAGACTAAAATTAGTTAGGCTCTAGATTGAGATGTTACAAATCCTTACCCCTTATATAAATTTCATACCTTGTTTAACTAATAAAAAAACTGTGTTGCACGGTAAACAGGATGACAAAAACAAATATTTGTTATTTTTGGCGGGGAGAAAGGGGGAAAAGGGCTAATAGTAATACCATTATTTATATGTGTTCTTCTTATGGAAATGGTGGCCTATGCCCCACATCTATACATATGTGATTTATATAATATAAGATTCTAGTTTTTTTAGCAAGACAATCCATTCTTAACTTTGCTGATCCTTAATGATCGAGACTGATCAATACAAACACCACTCAACTTATCCATCCACCTTCTTGGGGTTACAACATTAATGCCATACCGGGAAACCTCAAGTGGTTTCAAGGTTAAGGCAATCTAACTTGAATTTTTAGTTGCAATAGGAAATGTGTGATGTGTTTGGTTTCCCCAATCTTCAGTTGGCCGTAATAAGTAAAGCCCTACAAATAACCTAATGCAAACACCAAATTGAAAAAATGAAGCACCCAACAACCACATAACCATTCCGCCGCCAACCATTGTTCGCTTTCTAGATATGGTGATATGGACTCATCAACTCTACGAATTTTAATTTTTCATGGCTTTTTATGTTGTAGAGGCTATAAATTAACACAATTCAAATTCTTGGTGTTTGTCAATGATAACAAGGTATAATCTTTAGCTTTAATATTTGGGGGTTTTCTTATAAGGTTGACTTTAGATTTTGATTATGGGTTTTAGTAATTAGGGATCTTTGTTTGGGAAAGCATTAAATGCGGTGAGAAATATTTTAGCAACAACCATTAGAAATTTTATGATTCTTTCTTTCTTTAGTTTTTTGATGAATATTTGCAGATGAAGCAAAGGGGTTGACTGACTTTGTGCCAATATTGTGTAAAATCCTAATTTCATTAACCATGTGTTTCATTCAAATGATTTACATTAAAAGGTAAGGTAGGCATGTATCATAACCTGATCAACAAGTCACATTGATTACAATATGCACAGCTATGTTAACCATGTTGTTAACAGTGAACCTTTTGTCAATACTTATTAAAATTATTTTATTACAATGTTTTGCAAACTAGAAAATTGGTCATATGTAATAAACTTTTTACTTAACGGAAAAAAATTCTATAGGCTAGGAAATGAATGATAGCATTTTGTAAACATTTTCAACCCCAACCACCCTACCCAGAACACATTGATCTGCCTCATCGTATTACAATGCTATCCAACACTTTTAAGATATATTTATGAGGTTGAAATAATCAACACTTTGCACTAACGTTGAACCGATTTTGATTTAATTTTTTGGTGTTTAATGTTTGTAGGTAGTAACTTAGGTGTGTTTCACGGTATTTGTAGATTTAATGCTTTGAAATTGCTGGAAATTTGGAGGGACAAGAGGCTCATGTTTGTTGGTAACTCTATACAAAGAAGCATGTTCGACCTCATAGCATGTTTAGTTCAGACTCTAATTCCGAAAGGGAAAAGATCACTTCAAAAAGTACATCCTCGAAAGATTTTCAGAGCTGAGGTAATTCATAACCAGCCTTTCATTACTATCCTAACTCTTATTACTATAGTATGTTATGAAATTTCATGCCACACCTAAAGGCCTAGGCCAGCATCACACATGTGGTCTGGTTTGGATATAAACATGCTAGGAAGGTAAAATGAACTGATTTTTTTATTTTTTTTGACAGATAAAGGTTTGGGTCAAAATATCAAATTTATATGCAGGTCATATGAGACCGGTAAAATAAGTCAGCACTTCTTGTTAAAATATGTAGGTTTTATGGTCATAAACTCATATACGTACTATACAATTCGTCCATGAACCCATTTAACTTTGTCTCGCAAATATATTAAATCATTTTAACAACTTATGTCTAGGAAAACGATGTTGATAATGGGTAGGTTTTTGATCGTTGGATGCTGTTATGATTTAAAAGCCAAAAAAAAGCTTGAGTTTAGTTTGCAAGTCTGCAATTAATTACATGTCTGAAATTAAATTCAACACATTTTCTTGAGCACTATGTGTTAAAATGGGTCACTAGGTCACTTTTATAATATGGGTCAGTTAGGTTGGATTCAGTTTAGTTTGTGTTTGGTTTAAAATAGGTTATTGGGTCACTTTTGTTGTGTAAAGAGTCAGTTTGGTTTTAATTTATCAACACACCCTTCTCTACTGCTAAACTAAATTCATCGTTTTAGGTTCTTAACTCTATGTATGAATTGTAGGGACGCTGCTACAAGAATACAGAAGAAAGGGCCCTACATTTGGTCGAAAGATTTTGGGAAGACAAGTTGTGGTAGGTAGATTGGTGCCAAGATCGAAGATAAAAATGATCACACATACATTCTTATCATGACATTTTACTGATATGGAATGCATTTACTATATGTATCAATGTTCTTAAAAATTTAGGATGTTTATTTGATATGGAGCATAATAAAGATACTTGTTACCACATATATTGATGAATTGAATTCTTTATAACTCTTCATTAATGCTAAAAACATTGTGTAAGCATTTTTCCATATTCGTCAAAGTAGTGCTAACATTACTTCTTAAAAAGTCAATTTTTCCTAAAAATCAAGCCCGGTGCAACGCTCTACGGGTATGCACGTCTCGTTACTAACAAAAAAGAAGAGCAATTTTAAAAGGTAAAAAGAGCGTACATCAAGTACTTTTGATTTATGATCATACCTCTTTTCATCCTCTCCAACAATCAATAAAGAGTGTTGGTTATGATTTACATTAAAATTTACAGTACTACTATTTCCCTCCTTTTTTCTTCCTTCACTACTTACTACTTAGTACTTGTAACGACTTCATTGTCCACTTTCTTATGAAATCTGACCTCTATTCCTTGCCTCGGGAATCATCAATGTATGGCCAAGATCATCTTCAACAAGCAAAAATATCCTCAAAAAAAAAAAAAAACTTATTGGGTAATAAAGATCCTCTTTTTTATTACCTCTATATAGCAGGCACTTCTTCTAACTAAAAACACCAAACACATACTTTTTCTAACCTAAAAACACTTAGCAGCTTAAGCTTATGTACCACATAACCTGAAATTTTCCATCACTTATTTCGACATGTTGCTCTTTTTTTCTTAACATGGTGTTGTCCATGGTTTAAATTACCTTCATAATTATTACACAAGGTTAGATATTGGTTTTGTTTGTGAATATTGTTTATTTCATATTTATATATATATATATATACAAATTTGTGAATATGATGATGTTTATAGGAATATACACGAGATTTGGATAATATTAAAAAAGAGGGTGTTCAGACATTAAGCAGCAGTGTTACTAGTTTTAGTTTCATGTAGATAAAGAAACTTTTGAGATAAGCTCACGCTCTTCATCTATCAATTAAACCGCCAAAAACACGCTCTTTCTAAAACTTTTAAATACACAATAATACTAGCTTATATTAACTTTTCGTCAACCTTTTGTTGCATTTATTTACATAGCACTAAGCAATTAAATCAATCACTTATCTTTTTCTTGTAATTCTACAACTTCATTTTTAAGTTCATTTAATTAAGACTAAAATTATTTAGACTCTAGATTGAGATGTTCCAAATCCTTCCCCCTTATATAAATTTCGTCCTCGAAATTTCATACCTTGTTTAACTAATAAAAAACCGTGCTACTCTGTTAACAGGATGACAAAAAGTATATATTTTGTACTTTTTTTTGCGTTTTTTGGCGGGGCAGGGGTACCAATAGTAGTACCATTATTCAAATGTGTTTTATAGGCTATGCGCCTATGCCCCATATCTATACATAGATATACAAACAAAAAAGAAAGCAACTTCAGTGCCTACTACATATTACTAGTCACACGGATCTCATTGTCACATTTGCTATGAAATATTGACCCTCTATTCCTTTCACTCGGATCATCAATGTATGGCCAGGATCATCTTCAACAAGCACAAATATCCTCAAACAAACACAAATACCTATTGGTTAATAGAGATCCTCTCTATTATTACCTCTATATACCAAGCACTTCTTCTAACTAAAAACACCAAACATACACTTTCTCTAACCTAAAAACACTCACCTGCTTACGCTTATGTACCACACAACCTGAAATTTTCCATCACTTACTTCGACATGTTGCTATTCAAATCTTATGCATATATCAAGTTATTAAACCCAAGCTCGAGTTGTATTCAAATCTTATCTTGTATTTCAATTTTAGTTGGTCTGAAAACATAACATTGCAAGTAATTTGAGCTTTTTGAGCCGGTGTCGAGCTTCTGACTCTCATGAGAGTTCTTCGAGTTATCAAACTGAGCTTGAGTTGAACAAAATATTGACTCAATTTGACTCGTTTACACACTGGAGAAATATGCGTCATTGCTTGAGTTCCTGACTTGACACGGAAATAGTGGTTCCATGTTGAGTTTAATACTTTTGACATAAAAAACCAAAATCACCATTTATATTAACGTCTAATAAAAGTTCTCATAAATGAAGGTACCAACTTTTTCACTATATCAAATGGTGTGAAAAGTTACCTACTACAATTAATATTCTAAGACGAATAGTAAAAGCTTTAGGTATGGTCACATTTTACTCATGCAAAAGTGACATAACATCAAATTTAACCCCACCAAATGCAATGTTATGTTTAGCGATCCCCCAAATAATTTTCTAATGTAACCACAAACCACTGTTGGTAGTGGGTTAAGGCCCTAGTAATTAACCAATTAAGGTTACCAGATATCACTTAAAGTCCTGTAATCACTTTTCAAAGAAGATTATTCGACCTTATGCTTGGGTTACACGAATACCTTCTTGGGATAAAACCAAGTGCTTGTTCTTGTCATAGGCATAAATCAAGAACCCTTCGCTTTTAAGTGTTTATGTTTTATGTATTTATCCCATGTAGTTGTGATCTCCTATTTATAAGGAAAATACTTAAACCTAGTCAATAGGATTATGAGAAATTATAGAAGATATAATCTCTTTCATAATTAGACTCCATAATTGTCGGAATTAGTGGTTACATGACCAATTAAACGTGATCATTTAATGCAGTCAAACTTGCCACTTGAATATGTCAAAGTTGTTACAAGTTAATTGAATTCACTTCAGTGAGGTCAATTCTTCAGCGTCCCGAACACTCAGCTAACTTAGTGAAGAGCACACAAGCTGAAGTGTTGAGACTGAAAAGACTCACGGATGAGATATACCCCTGAGGATACATCTCTTGATGGATTACTCCCTAATGGTGTCCTTCAGCTTACTACTAAGGGAGTACAAAGTTGAGGCCATCAGATGAATATCATTCGGTTTAGAGTTACACTCGCTGAAGAGTGACTCAGATGAACACCATTAATTTGTCGCGAGATTGGTCGATTATGCATGTTTCCTTTACCTCCTTTTTCGAGAACTTAGTAATAAAGCCTGATGGTCCTCGTCATTTTAAAAGGAGTTTCTTGATATTTTTCAGACATTGTTCTTGATGTGACAAAAGATGCAAGGAAAGGAAACATAACTTCGGGGGGGGCATCCGTTCGTATTCGACACGAATAATCTCCATTGTATGTCCCATACCATTAAGTCTCAGAATGGCCACAACAATGATTTTTATTAAAATTCTTAGGTGTGAAGTAATCTCAACTAACGCTTTAGCATAGCTACTGCGGGCCCGTGATTTCATGCGCATGGTACTTTGTGTACGCATCCAACAAAATTGGTCTCCCAAGTTTTGTAGGAATCATACAGAGGCCATCGTGTGAAAAAGCGACAATCATTTGTGGAAGCTCATATACATGTTGGACGGTAGCCATTCGGTGTTACCAAGCATCGAGCTTTTGAGTGACCTAAAGTTGGCTTTCTTACTCGTCTTGCGAGAAACGAGCATACGAAACCGGCTTACATTAGACGAAACTTGTGTTGTGTCTAAAAAATCAAACCAACGTGTAGGAGACCTCGTGTTATTAGATAGAAGTCACTTACGTGGTCGTGACAATAAGAGGGCGTGTAAACGATAAGTGGGCATGGGCCGGTTACAAACAGGATGGGGCCTTAAAGCCCGTTAAGTTAGTTTAGTTTTACATAAAGGATTATATACATATACTATATTTCGGTTGAAACGACGGCGTTTCATAGCTGGGCTCCCGCTGAAATTTCGGGCTAAAAAAACGGCCCAATCTTTTCTTTCTATAATACTTTAATATCATACACAATACACAATATACCAGAGTCTTCCAGAAAACACATACACATGAACTACATGTTCGATTTTGAGGGGTTTTTTTGTTGCCTGAACATACTATGTCCCAAGAGGTTGGGTTTACGTTTAATTTTTGAAGCCCTGATTCTGGATTCTTTCCACCTCTTTCATTTGCAACAAATTGGGGACAAATTATTTTTTTTTAAAAAGTTGGACTGATTGTTTGATATTAGCTTATACATTATATTTTATGCACAAAAATTAAGAGAAAGACATTGGATTACTGATGTTGAAAGAATCGGCTGAAAACCCTAATTTCTTGGGTTTCGTACGGCGGCCATGGCGGGTGTTTGGATCATATCCACATTTGCACAATGGGATTTCGTGGGGCTTCTGAGGTACTTTGACTTTTGTTTTACATCTAATCTCACTGCATTAAATATAAATTTTCTAACAAAATCCACAAACTTCTTGATATATGTTAAATTTATTTATATACTTATGAATGAGTGTTGTTAATTTAGTCTACCTGAATGTTTTGTTAATTCGGTTTCATAAATTTTGTAGCCTTGGATGGCTCATCGCTTTATCAGCCATCTGTATTTTTTGGGCTTTCAACTGCTTCCGCTTTTGTTATTGCCTTATCTCAGCAAAAATATTTCTTGGGATATGATTTGTGGAAAAAGTAGGTCAAATATTTCCATTGGTTAAATGCATAATAGAGGGAGCAAAACCAGGTATCATGTATGGTTTATGGCATCTTGCTCATCAGTTTTATAACATAACACACCATCGGCTGGCAACCACCATCCAAGTGTGGCTACTGAGCTGTCTTTGGAATTTCGTGGTTTAGCAGCTTACGTTATACTAATTCTTTCTAAATTGTTGTTATCATAGGTACCAACAAACGGTCCAAAGAAGCGGCACTTGGTTTCCGTCGGAACGGTGACCGCAGACAGCGTAGCATCATGGTAACTTTTCGAGGTATTTGCTTTCGAAAATATTGTTATTTGTGCGGAAAAAAAAAAAAAAAAAGCGTACACAGTAGTTAATATATAAATCAAACAGTGGGTGTGCACTTTAATTTCAAATTCTCTTTATACTTAACCGTCCAATGTTGAGGGGGAAAACAAAATTTATTGGTTTCTATACTTATGCCATGTGCTGTACATGGTGTTTAATTTTATTAATCCTTTCATTATTAAGGATTTGACATATAGAGGGTCATGAACCTTCATTTCATTTTGTCTATAAGCTTCAAATAGTCTACCAATGGCACATGCCATTCAATAATATTAGTCACGCTATCATCTGATGGTTGCTTCTTAATCACATAATATACTTTTCTTTTGACTCGAATGTTTGAATAGTACTTAGGTTCCATGCTCGAACATGGACAAACTCCAAACCTGACCCTTTTAAGCATTTGCGTTAATATGTAGGACCTAAAAACGGATACTTTAAAAAACGTGCTGTGCAAACGAGCTGCACGAAACCATGGTTACAACATCTATTCAGGAATACGCTTGTAAGATGCAATAAGGATAGAGACTTTGTAAAGGTTGGAAAAAATTATGAGCACTTAACATAAAAACTGTTGGACATCTGTTGCTCATATCCACCTGAGTTTAAATCGGAAGAAGCAACGATATGTCAGTGCAGGTTTTGATGTTTCCTTGCTACTTGAATCTTCCATATTCTGTAAAGTTATATTATAAATGGTCATTTTACATTGTTAACATTATATTTTTTGACCTTTCATTTTGACTATGATAGGCTGTGTTGAATCCAAACAGGTTCTATGACGCCGTATTTCTTATTTACTTTTGAGCTTATTACACTTGCAAGAAGGAGGCCTAAAACAATGTCAACTTTGTGTAATTTTCGAAATAACGACTTCAACACGATGTTCAAGGTTGGTTGACGTCAGCTCATAGTTGGGACAGGGCTGATGTACACGTGGCATAATAACACTAATAAAATGGTAAGTCCAAACTTAAGGTTTCAAGATGACATCTTAATACTCTGTAACAATTCTTATATACAAACTTAGGGTTCTACGTTGACATACATCTCTGTCCCAAACAGAAGTTCAAACCCTGAAGGCCAACACATATTTTGCAGCTGTGTGCAGAGTTTGAGAAACTAAGGGTTCTGCTTTTATTTCTCGGGGTAATATGGATCATCATTACAAAACATAAAGGTTAGCAGTAGTGGACTGTCATGGATTTGCTAGTTTATCTTATTTAGAAATGAGTAGAACTACAATTTTTCTATGTCTGATCTAGTTAAAACAATGGAATGGCAACAAGCTCATTTCCTTTAAGGATCTTATGTAATGGGGAAAAACTAAACTATGTTGCAGGCCTAGTGACGAGGATGAAGAGCATTTACCTTTCAGGATTATGACGGATTTCCTTTTCTAAAACTCATGTTAACGTCATGTATTCAAGCACAAATTCCATCATACTCATGATCACAGTTTGGATGTGCCAAGACAGGATTGGATTTCATCCTCAAAAGAGGATTAGCAACAGTTTTCTAACGACACGGACTTGGGTGATGTCTTGTATATTAATGGATCAGGGCTACAAACAATGAGGATCAAAAAGGTAAACGTAATTCTCCCTTAACTGAAATCTACGCAAATCCATAAACAAACATTCCAAGATGGATAATAATAAAATAATGTACTAATTTGTTCAGCACAATACATATACATCTAAGATTTAACTGCAAAGCCAACTCTTTTTTTTGCTTTAAAATTCATTTTAACTTGAGATTTGTCTCCATCATGAAATAAAATCTGATACCATCATCAAGATGAATTTGGTCTTAAACGGCTTTATCCTCTGTCACTCTTCAAACAGTTGCTGCTTGGTTAGATGATGCTGTAACTGGTTGCTTTTTTTCCTTTACAATAACGATTGCTGAAGATAACAGTGAGTAGGATCCTTATAACTATTACGTGTACGCCTTCCGCTTAAGCAATGACTAGGAAATATATGCGGGGGATTTTATTTTATAGATGAGAAGTTCATAAAGTAGTGCTCGGATTTGCTTATTAATTGAATTCTTATATATGAAAAGCACTTGCATGCTTGAAGGTTTCCGGGAAATATGAGAATAAAAATAATTAGAACATCATCTATAATAAGCATTCTAAAAAATTGGAGAGATTATTGTTTTATCCAGTTTCTTTATACTTGATTGACAAGCAGAACCTCACAATCCCAAACTCCCCCTTTTTCTTATTGTTTTACGATTGAAGCTTCAGGTCAATGAACAAGGCTCCATGTCTGCCGTTTCAATGCCACATTCAAATGTCGTTGGACGTGAATCACTCGAGCGTATACGTAAGTGCACCGTTTCTTTTATGCCTTATTGTTCTGCCTCATATCGAGTGCCTTGATACATATCGACTATTTCTGTTAGAGCTGCTGTTATGACGGACAAAGGGGTTTCTGTTACAGCTGCTATTATGGCTGCGATTTCTATCACAGCTGCTACTACAGCAGCGATTTCTGTCACAGCTGCTATTCTAGCACATATTACATTTGTGTACGACATTCACTGCCATACGTTAATATACATTTGAGTACGACATTCAGCTGCTATTCTATGCACATATTACGCAGCACGGTTAACGCTTTGTATTATACTAATTCTTTACAGCATGTCGTTGTAGGTACCAACGGTGCGATTCACTGAGGCAATGCCTTTTCTTGATAAACGCTTTATCGACAGAGAGGATTGTTGAGACTATAATTTGATCACTTCGTATATGTCGAATTTGTTTAAGGATTTACAGCAAGTCATATATTGTGCTGTTATGTATCTCGAGCTTAATAATATTTGACATGAAGGTTAACTTACATAATTAATTCGAAAAAAATAAGCCCCGCGGCAACGCGCGGGCTATGATGATTGTTATATCTATATACTATAAATGGAAAAAAACGATGTCGTTTGACATCGTTTTAAACTTGCCGAGACTTATAGCCCAACAACGGCCCACTCTACAAAAAGAATAAGCTTCTTCTGGCCAAAATAAATTAAAAAAAAAGAATTTACAGGGCACCATGAACTTTTAACTATTTACGATTTTTTTTTATTTTATAAACGGGATTAATCAAAATTACCACTTCTACCGATTCAGGGTCAGATAAAAAATACCAGCTATAAGATCTTCGGAATGGCGTTATTCTAATCGGGCTCCAAGAGTGCATGCGGTGCGACATATCGCGGTCGGGGGGTGAATATATTTGGGGGAGGGGTTGTGTATTGTTTTGTCTTTTTTGTTATGGGTCATTTTCGGAACCGGCTTCAGGGTTCGTGGGAGGGGGGTTGTGTGAAGATTGTGAGGGTGCTTTTGTGTGTGTACACTGAGAGTGCGATTCTGTCTGGGGGGTAAGGTGTTTTTTATGGGGGGGTTATAAAAACTTAAAATGTGTTATTTTTAATTTTAAGTATTAAATTTAATTCTCGCGGATTATAATAAAATAGGAAAATATCATAAATAAGAAAATATTTATAAATGATATAAAAAGAAAAAATGTAAAAAGAAAAAAAAAAAAAAAATAAATAACAAAAAAAAAAGTAGAAAAAAAAAAAATAAATTATAAAAAAGGATAAAAGGAAAAATATAAGAAAGTATACAAAACAATAAAATGTATTTAAAAAAAAATAGATGGAGGATAAAATAATATAGGGAAAAGAAAAAAAATAGAAAAAGAAATATTATTAGTAGAATATAAAAAATATAAAAATAAAAAGGGGAAAATATATTAAGAATAGGAAAAAGATAGTATAATAAGGTAAGATAATTTTAAAGTGAAATACTTGATGTTTAAAAATTTATTTTAATTTTTAAATATATATGGTAATATATTTGATATTGGTTAAGGTTTTTGATTGGAAGATTTAATGGAAGTGAATATGATTTAAACATAAGAAAAAAAAATAAAAAAAAAAAAGACCCCCCAACTCTTATTAATATATAAAAGTGAATTGAAAAGTGAGAATGTAATAAGTTATTTTATATGTGTAAATTATAAATTTTGTTTAAGTATTATTGAAGAAATTGGAGATGCGTTTGGAACCGTTCCAGAGTCCTATATTAGCTAAGGGGTGGGGCCTTGATGGGATAAAGGAAGGAGGTCGGTAAGCAATTATTACTAAAATTATAAACAAATTTTAATTATGTGGTTAATAATTTGTTGGTGTGTGGTGATTGTTAAAGTTGTAGGTGTGTACATAAGAATGACAATGGGACTGGGATCTTGTGAAAGGTTTGGGCGGGCGTTGTATTATATCGGGAAGTTAGTTTTGATGTATATAGAAGGTTCGAGGTATTCAGAGTATGTTTTGTAATTTATTATAACCAGGAGGGGGAGGGGGAGAGAGAAATGGGGGGGGGGGGGAAAGGAGGGGGGGCGTAAAAGTGCTTTGAATTGGAACCCCAATATAGAGGTCTGGTGCATTGAGTGGCAATATTCATAGGGTCATCCGGAGGCCACCACCCTGTAAGAGTGTAACGTAATTCCCCTATTCAATATTTCAAGTCGCGTTTAATAATTCCCAAAAAAAATTTTAAAATAAAAAATAAAAATCTAAACACATTTTCTTTGCACGCCGGGGTGGCAATTAAAAAAATGCACACCCATAGGGCTAATTGGGCAAAAAATAACAATGACAATACAAGCCCCAAGTAAACAAACAGCGTTGGCAAGGGGGGGAAATAGGAGGGGTGGAATGGGTCCAAACTATTATGCAGCGAAATCGGTTATTGTTCGGGCACAGTGGGCCCACCTCCCCACATATTTGGGCCGGGGGCCACGCCTCAATTGACCATTTTTTTAGATTTATTCTTTTTCTTAAGAGGTGTGTGGGTGCCGTGGTGTTAGCTATATATATATCCATAGATCAGTTACGAGATAAGCAAGGACTTTAGTGTCAGTAAAACTCGGACATTAGTTTTTGAGGTGTCACACATCTGTGAGACACTAAAAAGATTGAATTTTAACTCATTGATATAAAGTATACATCTTTAAAAACATAGGACTATCAGTTTTAAGTGTGTCCGTTTAAAGTAATTCTACCACAATATGCTGCTCCTCCAATGTGGTCTTAACCTCTATCAATTCCTTGAAATCTGAGAGATAGCTATGTTCCCAGTCATGTGCCTTTGAGCATTTTACAGACTAGTCAACATATCCTTTATCATCTTGTTGTGCTTGCCCTGCACATAAAAAGATAAGGGAAATTAGATTCCTTTGGAGGGACCAAGCCATTAAACTGTATCTTGGAATCTGCCTCGTGCATCAATGTAGTTGTATCTATTTTTAAAAGCAAGAGTGATGCACCATTAGGTTGTATGCAGTCTCCAAACCCAACATTGCTGAGGTCTTTACAACATTTACCACTTTTTCCCTAAACAGCATTAAACTGTCGCTGTTATATAACCTAGCTAGTATTAACTACTCTTTAGGTTATTTTAGTATATCGTGTTCTTTGCAGTATGCACATATCTTCTAGAGTTATATGCTGTTTGTTATAAAGGGCATTGACGCAGTTGATTGTGATTGTTTAGAAAAAATATGACGCACGCGGAATTGTAGCACTATGAACTGCTGTTTTGGGAACACTTTCGGAGCAGTGTAACAGGCCTGTAACAGTATTACGGTGTTGTGAGGCCAGTTTTCAACAAAATTGCTCTTGGAGACTTATTCTTGTGTACACTAGGTGTGTGGTTTTGGCATCCACCCTATTGTAATTATTTCTAGATACTATTTCTTTTCTTTGATGGTGATCACAATTAATCTGAAAATGATTAAAACTTCCACATATAAAGCAAGCTTTATTATACATCATAAAATCTTTTCCTAGTTGATTGGACTTCTGTCCATTCCAATTCCTCTGATTTCCCCTAGGAGATTGTGTTTATCCATTTCGCATATCTAAGCTGACTTTTAACTAGTTTTTCTGATTTTTAGGTTTAGGAAAACTCTCTACTTTTTATTAACAGGAAAAACAGTTTCATTTATCAACATTAAGTGAAGACTCAACAAAGCTACTTGTGTCTTGTGATACTTGTTCTTCTACCAAGAACTCATCAGAATTTTCCTTAGAATCATCTGATTTTTTTATCAAAATCAACTTAAGACTCTTGCTCCACTATTCTTAGGACCATTACCCTTTGAATTTAGCTCTTTTGAAATCTCATGTCAAGTGAGTCCAGATAAGACAGATCAAGCTTTTTAGGGGCTATTATAGTATTAAAGGACCATTCCCCAAAACCTCTTTTACTTTTGTCAGTTATCTGCTTGCCTAACAACTTGATATAAGTCATTTTGAGGCCTTATCAAATTTCTCAATTTTAAATTCAATGCCCTCTTTTTCTTGCTTACTTTTTTCAAGACTTATTTTTAAGACATTGTATTTCATAGTCTGTACAAGGTACTTCTCTTTTAAGGAACTGCAAGATTATTTCACTAAAAAGAACCTCATTCTTTTATATGTGATAAAGTTGTTCTTCTTCTGTTGCTAAAAAACGTACTTTTATAAGTAGCTTGCTGTAAAGTCAGTTTTTAGTTATTGTGGAGGTTATTGATGTGGGCAGGGATTACGTTGTCATATCAGAGGTGGGTAAGTATCGGTAGGTATTGTTGGACTTTCATTTATTCGACAGTATTATTTAACCGCTTTTTTCTTTTTGTTTGTTCTCAGTTTTTTGATTTTATCTTATTCGAATTTTTTCTACAAATTAAATTCAATTATTTGTCCTCTTTTTGTTTTTGCTTTTATTTATTTTAATTTTTATTAGCTTGGAACCCGTCCCCTATTCATAATTTTAGTTTCTCTTAGTAGATTACTATATTATCTCAGACCTCTTATTGATTTCGCTTAACATATTAAAGCATTCACACTGTTTCTTTAATGAGTTTCATAGTTTTTCAGACAAGTTTTTAGAGAGGTTTTATTTAGTGTATACCTCTGAGTTCTGTGGAAACACCATTAGCGCACAATGTTTGATTTGAACTTGTTCTATCTGATCAAAGTCACTCAATCAAACATACACCATCTAAAAGCCAACATTGCTTTTTGAAGAACGTGTCTTCATTGTTTCATGGGACTTCTTGGTGTTGTCTTGATTTCTGAAATAGTGACCTTCCTTGTGCTTCTTTGGTGCTGACTCTACTCTCCTGTGCAAAAGTGTCCCCATCATAATTAGACAGTTGTAACACTTCACCTTGGATTTATAATGCTCCAGCAGTATCATTATGCCATTAATGAAAATCTTCGTATGTGCTGTCCTTTGGTAGTACCTCTTTGCCCTCATACTTAGCAAAAAGAGTGCCACTTCAAATCCATTGCTTCTAAATCATCTTTATGAATTTGCTCTAAGTCTTGGTGTAGGAGATTAGAACCATTAGGATTTTCAACCATGAAAGCATACACAACATTATCACTGAAGCTAGCACAGTATAACTTGAGAGGACTAGTGTGTTTAACTCATTAGAGACGCTCGCAGTACTAACTTTTGGGACTAGCAATGTTAGCATCATTATGTACTGCTAGTGCTTTGGAAGCAGTCATGAAGGCCAAGTTTTGAGCACCACTACTTATACCAATAGATTTCTTTACCCTTTGTTCAACAATTTTGAAGTTGTTGTACAAATTATCTATGCTCATAGTTTTAAATTCAGGCTTATTCATCCACACAACTACATGAGTGTTCCACTCAGGGGGCAAGCTGCTTAAAAATTTTGAGTTTAAGTCCTCTTAGGTAATGACCACACCTAAAATAGTAAGCCTACTGACTATCTTCTGAAGCCTATTAAAGATAGAGTCAAAAGACTCTGCACTTGTTGCACTGAAATTTTCGTACTGTTGCATCAAAAGTGTCTTCTGAGTTTTATTTGTAGCTGCATTACCTCCAAATCGTGTTTTAATGGCAGCAAACATTGATTTAGCATCAGGTTTACTTGACTGATGCTGAGTTTGATGTTCATTTGGATAGAAGCCCATAATGATAAGCAAGCTACCTAGCTTGACATCATTATTCTTATTTGTTTCTTGTAGCAGTTGACAGGTATAGAATGTTTGTAATGAAGTACATTATCCTGTTGCCTGTTTTGTGGTACTGAAACCATCAGCAAACATGTTTTACGAAAAAATCAAGTGCATATATATTTTTTTGTTTTTTGCGTTTAGACGTCAAACTTATTTGTTTAAAATGGTAATTGCATATATATTTCTAGTCAACATTCTTTGATTTTCAAAATTTATTATCGAAAACATAAACATAGACACGTAACCTCTATTTTTTTTAACAAACTAAGAACATATATGTTGATCCCAATCCTTGATCGATTCCTTAGGTTGTCTAAGGTTAAATTACCTTGGATAAATCCAAAATAACTTGTTGTAGAAACTTTGTATGTATACTAAAGTGTATGCGGAATCTACACCTTAATACCTAGAAGTATTATGAATAAAACAGTAATCTTGAATAAACAAAGATATAACCAAACGCTCCAATATTATTAGATCAATAATACGAGTACTCTTCACTAGTACTAGGGTTTACAACCTTGAAGCTTTTTTTAATCGACTTGACAACTATGAAAACTTATATGCAAAACTGATTGATATCTCAACTAATGCCCTAAGGCCTCCTTTTATAGACTAAGGAGTCCTAGTCGGCTTACAATACATTCCTAAGATATCATAATCTTTTCTAAACATAAACGTAATCTTTTAAATAAATACATTATGTATATCTTGTACATAAATATCTCAATACTTATCTTCACAAGTATTCTTGTTCTCCAAACAATCTTTATCTCTTTAATCCGTCTTTATCCTCTTGACAGTAGAAAGTCTTCAAGCAGTTGTAATCAGCAGTTGTAATCTTTTCACCAGCAGCACTAATAAACATAAGCAGTAGTAATATTAGTACTAGCAGTACTAATATATACTCACAGTAGTAACTTGTACTAGCAGTCTTAACATTTACTACTAGCAGCACTAACTACTTAGCTTATATTTTAGTCTTCAACACTGAGCAGTCTTAACTTCAACTAACAGCAGTAACTCTATGCTATCAGTACTAAATTACACTAACAGTAGTAACTAGCAGTGGTAACATTATACTACCAGTACTAACCACTTAGTATAATTTCCATTATGTACCTGAGCAGTAGTAACTTTTAAGAATCCATGAAGTCTTTTAAGTCCCAACATTCTAGGTCACGACTAGATTTCTATATCATCTTGTACTTGCATGATTTATCATTTGCTCATCTTGCTAAGGTGAGTTCATAGCCCCGCATTTTACTACTTTTACTTTACTATTTTAGGGTGAGAAACATTGCTTGCTTTTAAACTATGGACACAGTTACTTTACGTTCTGACCAAAGAACTGTAAAACAAAGGCTAGCCCCACAGGAAAGTAATCTGCTGACCAGTGACAGTTTACTTGTCATGCTTGTTATGGAAAGAAAAGGCATAAATGCAAATCAGTGCCCAAGACCACCTACAACAATGGCCCAAGGAAGAGCCTACATGCTAGAGTGAATAGGAAATGCTCACGCAAGACCCGAACGTAGTTCACGGGTATATTCCTATCTAAAACCAAAACCATCTAGCTAGAGTATTATTTGATTCTGGAGCTGATAAAAGCTTCGTATCCATATCTCTTTCCTCTATGCTAAATATTCCACCCATTACAATAGATACCTTTTACAATATCGAAATGGCTGATGAAAGCCTAGTAAGCATAAACACCGTTATTCAGGGTTACACCCTGACCTTGTTAAACCAACCTTTTAAAATTGATCTTATGCCAATCAAACTCGGTAGTTTCGATGTCGTCATTTGTATGGATTGGTTATCCAAGTATCATGCTAGAATTATCTATGACGAGAAAGTCGTCCATGCATCTAACAAAGGTGAAACTTATGACCAAGAGCCGAGGTAAATCCAAATAAAAACCCGACTAAGTCTCATATCCTGTATAAAAACTGAAAGATATATATCCTGAGGTTGTTAAGTTTTTGTAATCCAAGTAATGGAAAAGAAGTCAGGCGAGAAAAGACTAGAAGATATCCTAGTAGTCAGAGAATTCCCAGAAGTTTTTCCTGAAGATCTACCTGACCTTCCTCCGTTCGCCAAGTAGAATTCCAAATCGATTAAATTCTAGGAACAGCACCTGTAGCCTGAGCACCCTATAGATTAGCTCATTCAGAAATGCAGGAACCATCTAACCAACTTCAAGAGTTATCAGATCGAGGTTTTATTCGACCAAGTACTTCGCCTTGGGGAGCTCCTGTCTTGTTTGTCAAAAAGAAAGACAGATCTTTCAGAATGTGTATCGATTACCGGGAGTTAAATAAACTTACCGTAAAGAATCGTTACCCATTACCCAGGATTGATGACTTATTTGACCAACTTCAAGGTTCTCGAATTGTCTACACAAAATTGACTTAATATCAGGCTATCATCAACTGAGAGTCATGGGATGAAGATATCCCCAGACTAGCTCTTAGAACAAAAGTACGGACATTATGTAATTTCAATATGCCATTTGTTTAACTAAAGCACCTGCTTTATTTATTGGATCTGTCATGAACGAAAGTGTGTAAACCATACTTGGACAAATTCGTAATAGTGTTCATCGATAATATTCTCATCTACTCTCATAACAAAGAAGAGCACGCAAATCATCTGAGAATAATACTAGAATTACTCAAGAAAGAGAAGTTGTATGCTAAGTTCTCCATGTGTGATTTCTGGATTCGTATCG
Organism: Tanacetum coccineum; assembly: GCA_026074375.1. Lineage (NCBI taxonomy): Eukaryota > Viridiplantae > Streptophyta > Magnoliopsida > Asterales > Asteraceae > Tanacetum > Tanacetum coccineum. The sequence goes on along the minus strand of BQNB010065137.1, from coordinate 14,624 downwards.
TGCAATTTCTTGGACACTTAATTTTAGTCAAGACTTCAGTTGACCACCCCCCCCGCCAAGATTGAAGCAGTTAATAATTGGACATCTCCTACTACACCTATAGAAATATGTCAATTCTTAGGACTTGCCGGTTATTATCAGAGATTTATCAAAGATTCCTCAAAGATTGCAAAGTCTTTGACTGAATTAACCCAGAAAAACAAGAAGTATATCTGGGGAGAAAACCAAGAGTCAGCTTTTCAACTACTAAAACAAAAGCTATGTGAAGCTCCAATCTTAGCATCATTACCATAAGGAAATGACGATATAGTTTGGTTGATCTGTGAATGCATCCCATCAAGGTCTAGGAGCGGTGTTAATGCAAAGAGAGAAGGTTATTGCATATGTATCTCGACAACTTAAGCGTAATGAAGAAAACTATACCACTCATGATCTCGAATTAGGAGCAGTAGTGTTCGCTCTTAAAATTTGGAGACACTATCTGTATGGCACTAAATGTATTGTGTTTACAGATCATAAAAGTCTTCAGCATATCCTTGATCAGAAAGAGTTAAACATGAGACAACGCCGTTAGCTAGAATTGCTTACAGATTACGATTGTGAAATTCGCTACCATCTTGGAAAGGCAAATGTCATAGCAGATGCCTTAAGCCGGAAGGAAGGAATTAAACCACTCTGAGTTAGATCATTATTATGACCATTCATCCAAAATTACCATAACAAATTCTTAAAGTTCAAACTAAAGCACTCAAGGAAGAAAACATCAAGGCTGAAAACTTACGAGGAATGGACAAAGCATTTGAAATACGTCCTGATGGAACTCGTTGTATTAAAACCCAAAGCTGGTTACCACTTTTTGGTAATCTGAGAGACTTAATCATGCATGAGTCTCATAAATCAAATTATTACATTCACCCAGGTTCTGACAAGATGTATCAGGATCTAAAGAAACTCTATTGGTGACCTAACATGAAGGCAATCATCGCTGAATATATTGGCAAATGTTTGACATGTTCTAGAGTTAAGGCAGAATGTCAGAAGCCATCCGGCTTACTGGTACAATCGGAGATTCCTATATGGAAGTGGGAAAGAATACCGATGGATTTCATCATAAAACTACCCAAAACATCAAACGAACATGACACAATCTGGGTCATTGTCGATCGCCTTACCAAATCCGCACATTTCATCCCTACCCGAGAGCCAGATAGTATGGAAACCCTTACAAGAATGTACATAAAGGAAATAGTCTCCCGTCATAGAGTGCCAATATCTATTATCTCGGATCGTGACAGTCATTTCACGTCCAGATTCTGGAAATCATTACAAAGTGCTTTGGGTAGTCAATTAGACATGAGTATGGCATATCATCCTGAAACTGATGGGAAAAGTGAAAGGACCATCCAAACACTTAAAGACATGCTTCGAGCATGTGTTATAGATTTTGAAAAAGGATGGGAAAAACACTTACCATTAGTAGAATTTTCTTACAATAACAGTTACCATGCCAGTATTAAGGCAACACCATTTGAGGCACTTTATGGTCGAAAGTGCAGATCACCTGTTTGCTGGGCCGAAGTTAGAGATGTTCAACTTACGAGACCAGAAATAATCCATGAAACCACTGAAAAGATAGTGCAAATTCGACAACGCTTGCAAGCTGCAAGAGACCGGCAAAGAAGTTATGCCAATGTAAGGCGAAAGCCTTTAGAATTTCAAGTTGGAGATCGTGTTATGTTAAAAGTGTCACCTCGTAAAGGTGTCATCCGATTCAAAAAACGAGGAAATCTTAATCCTCGGTGCATTGGACCTTTCAAAATCCTTGAACGGATTGGCCCAGTGGCATATAAACTTGAACTTCCTGAAGAACTCAGAAATGTCCACAATACCTTCCATGTTTCTAATCTAAAGAAATGCTTATCTGACGAATCCCTTGTCATTCCAATGAAAGAGCTTCGGCTTGATGACAAACTCAACTTTGTGGAAGAACCAGTGGAGATTATGGATCGAGAAGTCAAGCAACTAAAACAAAGTCGTATTCCTATAGTCAAAGTAAGATGGAACTCTAAAAGAGGACCAGAATTTACATGGGAACGCGAAGATCAAATTCGTGCCAAGTATCCACATCTGTTTTCAAACATCACTCCGGCATCCAACTAAATCTCAAGACGAGATTTCTTTTAAGGGAGGGAGACTATAACAACCCGTAATTTTCATCAATGTAATTATCCATCTATTAAATTAGAATCAAACTAATAATATCCATCCATTTTTATATATATACCACCTTTTTACAGGGAAATTTTTGCTTTATCTCATTATGCAACGTAACTTGCATCTCTAAAGTAAACGAGCTCACGCAACCTCTACCAATGCCATCTATATCTATGTTTATATCATGTAAACATCCTAATATGTCAAGTCTATATCTTAATATCATTTTTACCAAGTACATTATCCATTTAACATACCATTTACAACTCAAATGCAAAAGCAAACTAACCATTAAAACATTTATTAACAAAACCCAAATTATATGGGTAATGTATACATAAAAAATGAATGTAGCAGTAATCAAGGATTTGTACAAGGTATCATTAGCAATAATACTTTGATCATGCTTCCCTCTAAAACAATGGTAATAACAAACTTTAAGCTTAATGTACAAATCAATAAAGCACGGATTCAAATAAGCTCATTTTACCACCATTTTTCTTCTAGTTTATTACCACTACTTAAACACAACTTACAAGCTCCTAATGCACAACATTTAAACCCTAATTACCCTAATCCTAAACCCTAATCTACGTCCTAAAACCTAAAACCCTAAACGAAACCCTAAACTAATTTTAAAACCCTAATTTCATTTTAAAACACAAACTTAAACGCTAAACCCCTAATCCTAACACTAAACTTAATCTAAACCCCCAAATTATCCTTAATCCGTAACCCTAACCACTCCTAAATACTAAAATACCCTAACACCCGAAACCATAACCAAACCCGACAACCCCTGCTATTTCTTTTTAACCCATTTTAAACCAAGCTAGCACCCTTCCACCTTATTCACCACCCTACCTAGTAGCTTGGTTAAGCACCTTACTCACCTCCTTGCCTACTTGTTTGCTACAACAACTTGGTTACCAAGCAAACACCCCCCTCGTCACCCCCTTAATAACCGAACCCTCATGCACCCTTACACCTTGCATAGCTACCCTCCTAGCTCCCAACACTCACCCTATCTAACCCTTGGCCACCACTCCACTCTACTTGATCCCTACTTTACTCAAACTTGGCCTCTAATTCTCTCCTACACTATAAATACACACGCATACATACATATGTTCATATCTCATCATCTAAACTCAAAACACTCTCAAGGTTGTGATTTATCCATGTCTTAGAAGAGAAGTGAAGCCTTACGATCAGAATTGAAGCAAAGAATCAAGAAAAAAAAAACTTGAAGTCGTTTCTAGGCGTACGAACTCAAACAAACCATTTTGACCCATTTTAGCTCAAGTAAGCTCAAAACCTTGTTCCATAAGCTCATAATCTATTTTAGAACTTTTATTAGCCTTGTTAGATTCTATATAAACTCTTGTTTGATCCCTTGAACCACAAACCCATGCGTTTTTGGTTAAAACCCTAAAAACGACCCGTTTTGATTTTCTAGCTAACGAATCCTTTTTCTAAACTTTTGTTATGTTAGAACATCTTATTTTAGCTTATTCTAATAAGCCATGACCTGCAAAACTCTTTTGGATTTCAAAAATATCAAAATTATGAATTTTGGACTTGATTTGCAAATGTTTTCATGCATAGGGGTATATATCGTAACTTTCTGAAATTTATAACTAGAAGGGCTGAAAATGTCATTATTCCAAAGATATAACTATAAGGACCTATCTTGCCAAGTTTCAAAGTTAAAGGTTTAAATTACATATACTTTATATATAAAGGACTAAATTTGTAAAAGTTTATAAATCAAGGGTATTTATTGCCATTTTTGCAAACTTAAAAATATAAAATATAATATTTTTATAAATTATAAAAATATATATTAATATTATAAGACTCAATTTTATTAAAACCCGATACATTTATCGCTATTAATCAACGATCGACGCATTATAGAACAATTACGTTATATAATTAACTAAATTTATTCATCGACTGAGCTTTCGAAGAAACTTAAAAAATCTTATCGTAGTCACTTACTAAGGAATTTTTATGTGAGGGGTTCCATTTGGTATGTTGTTTGACGAGTTTGTTGGGTTTAAACGATTTAAAGTGCCTGACTCCTCAAACATACTACATGCCTCGTGGGATTAATGATGAGCCCAAACAGAGATTACAATATATTTCCATAAATTAATAAATCAAAGTAATACGTTAAACTTTATGAAGTTTTGAAACATAAACCATCACACTAAGACTTGACATATTACCCTAGGTTGCGTGACGAGGCCGTTACTTTCACTTGATATACTTTTGCCATCAATCAGATTTTCCCTGTTAAGGTGAGTTCATAGCCTCGCATTTTAAATCTTTGAAATGTTTCATAAACCCGCGAGGGGGATACATGCTATAAACCATGAATACAAGTGTTTTTCCAACTATATGCTATCTTGATGCATTATTGCCTAAGTCCCTACTTTTGCCATTAAGACCCCACTATCATGAACCGTTAATTACTTTTCGGAGTAAGCGCGAATGCTATAAATAGATCTATTTGGGACTCAGCTTCCCCGTTGGTGTACCTATACTTTCTGGTAACCAAACGCACTTCATTTGAATCACTATGCGGGTGTTTGGCAAAGGCACCCGTTGGGGAAACTTCTTGTGATTATTGATTATCTCAAGGTCTCGGTGTCATGAGCTTAGGGCAATAATACTATTTTCTATAATAATTGTACTCATTGCAATTATTACACTTATGGGTGTATAACAACGTAACCCACTATTGAACTTGTATTCAAACTGTTTAACATAAACCTATGAATTTCACTCAACCTTTGTGTTGACTTTTTAGCATGTTTATCTCAGGTAACTAAGCATCTGATGGCACGGAGTGACACGGACTTGAAGATGGCTAAACTGTTGTCATTCAAAACTTTATGTTTCTAGATTTTGGGATCTCTCTTCTTGTAAAACTCTGATGAATTAATGAATGATAACTAAATTTTACAAAAACATCTTCTTACGAGTCGTTTTCTATGATTATGACTGTTGTACTATGAAATAATACCCCAGATTAGCTTTCGCTGCTATATTTGTCAAAATAGGGGTGTTATAAATATGGCAGTCACTAGAAATTCCATTTGTTGGCTTTCTAGTTTCTAAAAGAATTTGTTCATTAGGAACCATTCTTTCACATGGATTATCCATGAACCACTATAAAATGGAAATCTTCTATTGCCACGAACTCACATAGACGAAGAAAAATGAGTTAGTAGATAATAATTAACATAGAAGTAGGATTAGTTTTGCATCGGAAAAGTCTCAAACCACTATGGATGAAACAAACTCCCTTCCACATCGACGCTCGCCTCAACTAGGTTTATCAAAATCGCCTTGTTAAAGTCGTGACTTCATTCCAATCTCTCATCCTCCACAATATCTACTCTCTCCCATTTCAAAACGTATCAATAATTTTTTTCGTTTGAAGAAATTAATTCATCATGTTCGCAAGAAGTTTAGTCACCAAATCATCTTATGTATTGACATCCAAATTATCTTGTTTGAGATAGTCAAAGAAACTTTTTAATTAAACAAAGAGTTAATTAAAATTTGTCAATATTCATTCTCACAAAACTAGCCAATATCATGCATGATGAGTTTGAAATGAGTATGATGGGGGAACTAGTTTTTTTCTTAGGATTACAAATAAAACAATTAGATGATGGAATATTTTTTAATCAATCAAAATATATTAAGGAAATACTTAAGAAATTTGGACTAGAAGGCTCTAAGCCAAAAAAACCCTTATGTCTACGAAAACCAAACTCACGAGAGATGAAGAAGGTGAGTCCCCTGTTTGACATGCCTTTCTTGCGCTTTTACGTATATCGGCTTCGTAGTGGAAATAGAAAGAGCGGACTTGGTTTTTCTTCTTCAAGAACCAGATGTTAAACAACATCCCACGAAGTACAAATACACAAGCTAGTGCGGTGGGTTTTGGTTCGAGTTCGTCAATGGCAGCAGGTAAGGGGGTGTTTGTTTTTTAGTTTTGAAAATTTTTGGTTAAGTGTCCAAAATATGATCTACAGATGGCGGTCCCATATCTCCTGGTGGTCCCAAATATATTAGGGGCCGCCTATATGGGGGCCGCCCTCAGGCAGTAATTTTGAACTTATTTTTTTTGACAAAAATTTAACGAAGAGGAGTGACAATTAAATTTGCATTTCGCGAATTAAACATGCTTAAAGTACTTCGGATGAAGTTTTTAAGTTGTCACGACATGGAATGGAATACGGACTAGGATTGAAACAGAAGAATGAGATACTTAATATGATTTATGGAATGTGTTCCATCATTCCTAAACCAAGACGTAGATAGTTAAACGATTCACGTTTAAGGGGTTTAGTAAGAATATCGGCGATGTTGTCGGCGGACGGCACTTTTTCGATTGAGATATGTCCTTTCTGGACATTATCACCAAGAAAGTGGTGACGTATTTCGATGTGTTTGGTACGAGAATGTTGCACCGGGTTTTTGCTAAGGTCAATAGCTCCTTTGTTGTCGCACATGATAGGAACGTCGTCGAGTCGTACGTCATAGTCGATGAGAGCTTGTTTCATCCATAGTGGTTGTTGACATGCCTTTCCGGCGCTTACGTATTCGGCTTCAATAGTGGATATAGCAAGAGCGGTTTGTTTCTTCCAGAAACCAAGATGTCAAACAATATCCCACGAACGTACAAATACCGCTAGTGCTCTTTCGGTCCACATAATATCCCGCATGATCAGATTCGGCATATATTACGGTTTCTATGCTGGCCCCCTTAGGATACCATAATTCTAAGTGCGTAGTGCCTTTAATGTATCGGAAGATACGCTTAACCGCTTCAAGGTGAGAGGTTTTGGGAGCCTCTTGAAAGCGGGCACAAAGGCAGACACTAAACATGATATCGGGCCTACTTGCCGTTAGGTATAATAGACTACCTATCATGCCTTGATACTTGGTACTATCTACCGACTCATACTCTTCATCTTTCGTGAGTTTAGTATCGGAGGACATGGGAGTTTTCATTGGTTTAGAATCTTCTAGACCAAATTTCCTAAGTATTCTTAATATACTTAGATTGATTTAAAGAATATACCGTTCTTCCATTGTTTAAATTTTGTAATCCAAGGAAGAAGTTATGTTCCACCCTCATGCTCATCTCGAAATCGTCATGCATTGATTTTGGCAAATTCATTCACACATGTCTTGACAAGTCAAACCGTAATGTCATTCGACTATATTTGAACAATGATGGATTTGAACTTTTCTTATTAGTAAATAGAGTGGTTATCTACCATTCCTATTTATATTTCATGTTTAATAAGAAAGCTTTTAATCTATCCTACCAAGCTTTGGCGTGCGTGTTTTAAGACCATATAAAGCTTTTCTTTAATTTGTAAATCATGATTCGGTTTTTCAAATTCAATGAATCCAGAGGTTGTGCCAAGCTTTACCTCATCATTGATATAACCTTTCAGGAATGCACTTTTTAATCCATTTGGATGAACTTAAAATCTAAAGGCGCAAGCATAAGCTAATTAATATTTAAAATCTAAGGCACAAGCATAAGCTAATAGTAATCTAATAGACTCTAATCTAGAAATTGGGGTATAAGTTTCATCATAATCGATGCCCTCTTATTGATTATAACCTTGCGCAACTAACCTAGCCTTATTTCGAGAAACACCCACTTAGTTCCTATGATTGTCATATTCTTAGGTTGTGGTACTAACTCCCAAACATCGTTTGTAATGATTTGATTTAATTCTTCTTGCATAGCGATTATCCAGCTTTCATCCATTAAGGCTTCATTCACATTCTTAGGTTCTATAGTTGATATAAAACAAAAGAAATTACTTTGGTTTTGGGCTTGTGACCTAAGAGTTCTTTGGTTAAGGTTTCCTATGACATTCTCTAATGGATGGTTCTTAGATTCCTTTATATTGACTACTTCATAAATTTCTAAAGTTTCATCCTCAATGTCATTTTCTAAGTTTTTCTTTTCGGTAACCTTAATTGCTTCTTCTTCATCTAAGTCATAATCCACCAAGGGTGGTGTCTTAGAGGGTGGAGGAGTTTCATCGAATGTCACGTTAAGTGATTCTTCGATTTTTATGGTGTGTTTATTAAGGATGATGTAGACTTTACTATTTTGGGAGTAACCTAAAAAGATACCTTCGTATGACTTTGGGTCAAACTTAGTAAGGTAATCTTTGGTGTTTAAAATGAAGCACTTGCTTCCAAACACCCTAAAGTAATCAAGAGTAGGTTTCCCACCTCTCAAGAGTTCATAAGGTGTTTTACCTAAGATGACTCTAATTAGGATTTAGTTGAGGACATATATTGAAGTATCTACAACGTTACAGCAAAACTTTTGTGGTAACGATTGTTCATTCAACATGGTTCTACTCATTTCTTGTAGTTTCCTATTTTTCCTTTCTACCACGCCATTTGATTGTGGAGTGCGTGAAGCCGAGAAGTTATGTTTAATACCGTTGGCATTACAAAACTCTCCAAATTGCACTTCATTATTAAATTCCCTACCGTGGTTCGTTCTAATTGACACTATAGAACATCCTAGTTGGTTTTGTATTTTTCTACTAAATATTTTGAATTGATCGAATGCTTTGTTCTTAGTTTTAAGGAATCTTGTTTATGTATACCTAGAATAGTCGTCTACTATTACTAAGGTGTGAAGGTTTCCTCCGTAACTCCGTACGACAGATGGACCAAAGAGACCCATATGGAGAAGTTCTAAGCATCTAGTTGTTGAGACTATATTCATAGCTTTGTGACTAGCGTGAGCTTGTTTTCCAATTTTGCAAGCATCACAGAAATGTTGATTAAACTTAAGCTTAGGTAAGTTTCTAACTAATTCCTTAGATGCTAACGATTGACTGAGACGCATATTAGCGTGACCTAATCTCCTATGCCACAATGTGGAGTTTTTGTCAATCGTTGTAAGACAATTTTTGTCTTTCGGTTTATTTCCTAATTTCATCACGTATAAGCCTTTCTTCATAATACCTCTACCTATGACCTTTCCGTCCTTAGTGATTCACTATCATGTTCAGAGAAAGTTACTCTACATTTATTATCACATATTTGACCTACACTTAGCAAGTTGAATCTTAAGTTATCTACATGTTCTACATTATCTATATTGAGTGAGTCATTAGAAATCGTACCTTTGCCAATGATGTTACCGCGAAGATTACTACCAAAAATAACGTTACCTCTATTGTATGCCTTGTAGGTTGAGAAGAGCTTTCGGTTACTCGTCATGTGTTTAGAGCATCCGCTATCTTTCATCCACTCATCGGGTTCCAAGTCAACTCCAATGCATATCTATTTATATAAGACAACAACTCAAACATTTGGTCCCTAATATCTCATGGGTCCAAAGTTGTTAGTGCTAAAAATCCTATGCATTTGTTGCATTTGATTGGGATGTGGAAATGGAGGACACATTCCCCATGGCATGTAACTTTGAGGTTGGAAGTTATTCCAAGTTATGGGAAAACCATGAGGTTGGTTTTGTCGACCAACATTTCTTTTTGGTTGCGGTGTCTTAGAACGAGGATAATGAGAATTGACTCTTCTAGTGGTGGATTTTTAACCTCAATTGTTTAATAAAATCCAAATACCAGGTTTAAACGTTAGTTTTATAAAAATTGTTTAACCTTATTATCACTTGCAACAGGAATTTTAACATTGTTTGCCATCATGTGTTTTGGTCTAGGACCCAAAATGAATTTGTGAAAAGAAATAGATTTTTCAGAATCTGGTGAACAGACAGGCGGCCCCTTGATTGCTTTGGGGGCCGCCTAAAATATTTGGGGGACCGCCACCAGAGGACGTTTCTTTCTAAGATTTCACAAATTTTATTTCTTTAGACTTACTAGTTGATGTTTCATATGAGTTAAACCCTAAACCAAATTTATCACCAGAGGGTTTTTGATTGCTTAACATTTTATTTAAGCAATGCGTGCTCTTTTCAAATTTAGTTAGTTTAAGAGCTTCTTCCTTGAGTTTTTCATTCTCAATTTTAAGTGATTGACAATTTGTACATTTGAGATCAACTCCCTTGTTTTTCTCGAGTGTAGACAATTTTAATTTTAATTCACTAAACTCATTTTCTAAACTGTTTCTAATAGTTTTTAGTTGTTTATTTTTTGTAATTATTTTTAAACTCATCTTGCAAAGTTTATCATACTCATTATCAAAAGTAAAATCATCTATTGATGAATTTTCATCACTAAAGTAATAGGAATCGAAACATACCTCATTTGATGCTTGAGCCACAAGACATGCTTCGTCTTTAGCCTTTTCATCATCTTCTTCACCGCTATCACTCCAAGAACCTCCGACGAATGCTCTTTGGTTCTTGTCTTTCGGTGGTTTTGGACATTCTCTAATAAGATGATTTGGATCACCGCATCTAAAGCACTTCCTATCACTTTTGCCGCTCTTGTCGTCTCGGATTCTTTGGAACGTCTTTTTGTCGTTCAGTGGTTGTCTTACGAATCTACCTCTTCTCTTGAAGAACTTCTTGAAGTCTCTAACCGCCATGGCGTATTCTTCGTCTTCACTTCCAAAAGTCTAACACTCCTCATCACTGGATTCCTTCTTAGCCTTTAAAGCAAGATATTTTCTTTCTCCTTTAGCTTTAACTATTTCAGAATCTTTCTTGATGATCATCTTGTGAACTTTGAGGTTCCCGATGAGTTCATCAAGTGATAGTGGATTTTAAGTCTTTCGAACTCTTCAATCGTCGACCTTTGCTCGCCAAGGGGGGGGGGGGGGGGGCACATTTGGGACGTAGATCCCTAAGAAACTTCCTAACATAATCTTGCTAGAATAACCTTCATCAAGACTTTTAGACTAGTAATAAACTAGCAAAAGCCCTATTTATAGATTCGTCTCCAAAATGACGAAATGTTCATATTGTTGTACCAAAAGTCCAATCTTGTATTATCTTTGACTTGCATTACCTTGATGTGTGAATAACAAAGTTTTCTAAATTTCTTTTTTCGTGATTCACATAAAATTCTTCAAATTATTTCCTTACAAAGCGTTGTTAAATAACCATTTGCTTCGTTATTTTTTCGCAAGACCCTTTTTAAATCATCAAACTTGTTTTTCAAAAGGGATAATCTCATCTAATTTGATTTTTGGATTTTGTACAATAGGTTGAAAATCACCATTAGTAATAACAAAGATCAAGATCTTTTGATTTAACATATGTTTCGAATCTATTTCTTCAATAAATAAAACTACCGCTTTCAAAGAATGGTGGTCTTTGCATGGATTGCCCTTCTAGATATTTCTCGGAATCCATAGATCGATTCAAGCTTTAAAATACAGTATATTTTAAAAATCTGAGTGACCCTTGGCTTCTGATACCAATTGTGGAAACTAGAAGGGGGGGTTGAATAGTTTTTACAGGTTAATTGGCGTTTTAAAAGTTTACTTCTAAAATTGTTAAATTCGAGTATATGTTCAACCAATCAACAATATGAACCAATCAAGATAACTAAATTAATTGTTATAAACTACACAAACAATATAAAGAATAACGGAAAGAACGATTCAAACCAAGACACTTCAAGATTTTACAGTGGTTCGCTACGAAGCTCTTCTCGCCCAGCTACTTCCCGAATATCCGACTCGAGATTTCACTATGTCAACACGCTCCCTTCAGGCGGAGAAAACCGTTTACACGTCGCTTATGTTATTTTTCGACACTAAGCTAAATGTCGAGTTCTAATCTTAGCTAGAACCAATCTACCACTATACAAGAACTACCCAATCACAAGATTTACAATATCGGATTTACACACTATCCGACTTACACAATCACACAAGATAATCAAAATAGAGTTTTGAATCTTAGAAGAAAAGAAGATAAATCATTAATCATTTCTATGAATGTATGAGGGGCATATGATTTGTTGTGTGTGGGTGGGGGGGGGGGGGGGGTTCTAAATTATGAACTACACTAATATGACGCCCTTTTACAACACTTAGTTTCTTGGCGAATACGAGTGTAGTTCTCTTTGCCTTGAATAAAGAAGGAAGAAGATAGAAAGGAGATTTGATCACTTGAAAACCAGAATTAAACTATGTTAAGTGATCAAGATCATTACTTATTATGAGAAAAAAAGAAGGTTTAGAGAGAAAAAGAAGACTAAAAAAATCGTGCTAAGAGGTATATGTTTCTGCTGAGAATAGTGCCGTATTTATAGCCAGGAATTCCCAACGGTCAGCTGGTGGCTGTCCCGACGGTCCTAAATATATTTGAGGGCCGCCTAGCCACTTAGGGGGCCGCCTCTAGACTGACGCTCCGATTTTTGTCTTTTTGCGGGAAGGTTTATCCTGGTGAGTTATATTCAGTTTCAGGGGGAAATTTAAATTTCAAATTTATGTTTTAAAATAAAACATTATTTTTATATAACCACCAATTTTTGTGTAAATATGTAACATATAGATTTGTAAGAAATGTAATGGATTAAGAAGTGAAAAAATAAATTTCAAGATCCCTAAATAAGTTTAATGATTGATTAACCTTACCATAAATGATTTATGTCCGAAATTGAAGTTTACGATTAATAGCATGTAAAACGATTTTATGTTATTCGTGAATGTTTTTACATTTTGTCATCTTCAAAACGTAGAGGAGTCAAAAAATATAAATAACGCGTTTTTACGCATTAGTTTGTATTAACAGTTTTGTGGTGAGGAAGATGAACTAAGTTGACTAGGCATAAGTTTGGGATGTCATTGATGATACATGGAGCTTAAGAATGGATGTGTATCTTGATGGTCTATTGTGAAGAAGGTATTGATGTGTATCTTGGCATAGTTAGGATGTCATTGATGATACATGGAGCTTAAGAATGGATGTGTATCTTGATGGTCTATTGTGAAGAAGGTAAGACCCTTGTGAATAAGACACTGGCGTGAAAGATTCGTATGTAAGGATTATGAGTATGGAGTCAATGTTAGATTCTGAAGCTCAATCAATGTTAACCCCTCAAAGTGTCATAGTGAGTTTGTAGTGTTAAGTGTCAATGGCCTTGGTATTGTCTTTAAATGGAGAAAATGTAATAGGTCAATAATGTATGCAAACGGGTCAAACGGGGTGTTTGGTAAACCCGTAAGTTATATGTTTTGGGTCATTTCGACCACAAATGTTTATGATAATGTTGTATTATGTAGTTTTGATGAATTCTGGAGATTTTTATGAAATATCAAGTTCGGGAAGTTAGTTTTTCGTAACAAAGTGTCAAAAATAAGTTTAGGTGTATGACCAGTGCAGGGAGCCGCCGGCTGCTGGGTCCAGCAGCTTTTAGGATTTTGTATTTCGCCTATAATCCAACCGTAAGGAGTTAAAACGAGTTTCTTATATCGTTGGAAAGCTAGTAGAGTCTACTTTATGATAATGGAACTTTCAAGAGTCTAATTGTAATGTATTTTAAAAAGTATATTAAGGGAATGACACAAGGTCATTCTCGGTCAAGCGTTTCCGCAAAGTTATTAATTTTCGATCAAATTTCGAGTCTAAAAAGGGGCGTTTCAATCGAGCACCGCGAAAAGCGAAAAGCCGGAGACTTTATCCGAAAATTTGCATTCCGAATTCAAACTCAAGTGGGGAGCAACCTTATCGTCGTACGAGACGAGGAAACAAAAAGACTTGACAATAATGAAGTGTAACGAATTAGAATTTCTCACGATTAACACCGACGGATTGCCCCGAAGCCCACGTCGCCCCCCTCATCAACTGAAAAAAAACAATAATGAAAAATTATGCTTAGTTTTTTATCAATGTTTTTTAGTTTTCGTATGTTTTTTTCCGTTGGTTTTTTTTTTCCGTTTGTTATTTTAAGTTTTGTTTATTTTTTTAAAGTTTCGTATTGTAACATATTTAAATTAATTAAAATTTAGTTTGTTTGAAAATCGGAAAAGAAAATAAAAATGTAGGTGGGTGGGGCCCAAATGAGAGAAATGACATGGGATTCGGCATGTTATGAGTGAAGAGGTGTTTTGGGTGTGAGTTTTAAATATGAGATGGCGTTGAGGTGACACTGAAAAATATTATTTGACAACGAATGGCATGCCATGACACCTGACCCTCTTATTAAGTAATAACTAAATTATTATTTTTCTTTTACAATATGTCTAATCAAAAGCAATCTAAAGTATTCCTTATTTAGTAAAAATTGGTCAAACTTTGATAAATTTGATAAAAGTTTAGTAGATAATAAAACATAGAAATATAGGTGTCAAATTTGTGAAACAAAAACTTTCAAAAATAGAGAATATATGAAACTTTATTGATTGAATTCTAAATAAATTATATAGAGTTAAATATAAATTTATAAGTTTTTATATTTTCA
>BQNB010065136.1:5584-35049 GCA_026074375.1 Tanacetum coccineum | reverse complement strand
GCAAAACATGATAATGATGAGGGTGAATAGCAGATACTTGATTCCATGTGCCAGAACTTTGCCTTATACTTTGAACTTTTATTTTTTTCCTTTTCTCTTTTTTTTATAATAATAATTTTTTCATTCTAGATACTGCGATAACTAAGGCTGGCACAAAACTTCTTCTTCATCGAGCATATTTTTCTTGTTCTTGGGATACTTTGGGGATTCTCAACACTAAAAGCGAGTGCTGCAGATACATGATTACGTAGGGATTTATTTCACCTCTTATCATACGACTTTGTCTATAAATTAACCTAGCAAATGATGATCAAACACAAGTTCTGGAGCTACTAAATTACCGGCCCACTCATATAACTTTATACTAATATCAATGTTCTAGAAAAGGTAACAAAACCACATATACACATCCATAATGATAGAATAGATACACATGATTGCTCATTCCTTAACTCGAACAAGCTAAAGGCATCAGTTATCTTAGGTATCAAAGGTGGATACCCGAATTCTTTAAGGCTAAATTTCTCACAATTTTACTAGACAATTTGTGTGCTAGTTATAGTGTCAATCCGGGTGGATTTGCCTTACTAAGAGTATTTATTTTTAATTTTGAAAGGAAAGCATATATTAATTTTTTTTAATTTTCTCAAAAATATCAGTTAAAAGCTTAAAATTTTCTGTAGGGCAAACATGGAGGGACATGATTAATTTTTCCTATTAGATACCCTGCCACACTTAAGTTGAACATTGCCCTCAGTGTGAGAACTGATAAATATAGAAAATAGGGAAAATTAAGGGAAAACGGTACTTCCCGGGGTTTTTAATTTCTCTGTTGAATTCTGAAAAATACGGCTCGAAACGGGACGCCAAGCATGTGTATTCTACCACATGTAATATAATACTCCAATTCCAAGAGCAAAGTATGGTGATTTCACAAGAATTTCCCAAGAACACTTTATTATATTCAAAGCAAAATCCGGAAACTATGAACAATTCCGTCACAATTGCTTATAGATTCGAAATAACACTATAAATATGCCTCTTTGATGGATCAAAACCTAAGAACAATGATGAACATCAACCAAGACTATCCAACTTCTTCAAGAACTTTGATTCTAATGGTGGTGATGATTTATGTTATCAAGGTGGTTTGGATCAAAGGTTCTCAGGCCTTTATCACCAAAAACACCCCTTGTAAGGGTTCCAAACGAATTAGGGTTTGTGTGTGTGAGTTGTGTGAGATATGAGAGGCAAAGGGGCTTTATATAGGCTTTTTCAGGGCCAAAGTGCACCGCACTTTGTTACAAGTGCGCATTACTTGGGGTGTTAATGCACTTGGCATTTAATTGCCTTTAATTTCAAATCTGGGGGAAAAGTGTGCCACACTTTTTTACAATTGCGCCGCACTTTGATCATTTCCAGCACTTGGCTTTTCGCGTGGTTGTAGATAACTGATTTCTCTTTGCGTGGCCGCTTGAATCAACTAAAACGGAGTTCATATGACCGAGTTATGATCAAAACAGTGAACATGCTAATTTAGACAGAAAGTGCGCCGGTTTTTGGGCAAGTGCTGCGCACTTTTGGTCTTTTCAGCAAGTGACCTTTTCTAAAGTTGTAGATAATTGAATTCTCTTTCCGTGGCGCTTGAATCAACTCAATCCGAGTTTGTATGACTGAGTTATGGCCAAAACAGTGGACAGATGTCGGGAGATTTTTATCTTCAGTTCTTTCTTCGTTTAAGCTTCAAATCTTCGTATATTCTTTTGTTATCTTCCACGACACGTACCTAGAACATATAATAGCAAATAGACTTGATTAAGTACCAAAAGTTCACGATAAATGATCAAATAAATGCAAATAACGCCGCCGAAAACATGTATAATTTAGGCGTTATCAAATCCCTCCACACTTAGCTATTGCTTGCCCTCAAGCAATTAAAGCGAGAAAACATGATCATTTATCGTGACGTGGAGAAAAAATCATTTTAGCATTAACAAGTGTTTATCAGTTTTATAACTTTTCAAGCATAGACATATAACAAAGCACCTCACGTAGGGAAAGTGTTTGTTTTTGAATTCACACGAGTCACTCAGATAGGGTTTTATATTTGTGAAGTCACTCAATTGCACATACATAATCTAGGTCGCTACCATATGCTTGTACTAGACACATAAACATGCCCGTTGCGGCGTGAGCACCTAGACAAAAATCTTAAATAGGCAAAACGTTATAATGATGAGGGTGAATAGCAGATACTTGATTCCATGTGCCAGAACTTTGCCTTATACTTTGAACTTTTATTTCTTTCCTTTTTTTTTTCTTCTTCTTTTTTTATAATTTATTTTTCATTCCAGATACTGCGATAACTAAGGCTAGCACAAAACTTCTTCTTTATCAAGCACATTTTTCTTGCTCTTGGGATACATTGGGGATCTCAACACTAAAAGCGAGTGCTGCAGATACATGATTACATAGAGATTTATTTTACCTCTTATCATACGACTTTGTCTATAAATTAACCTCACCGCGGTCTAGTAAATGATGATCAAGCACAAGTTCTGGAGCTACTAAATTACCGGCCCACTCATATAACTTTATACCAATACCAATGCTCCAGAAAAGGCGACAAAACCACATATACACATCCATAACGATGGAATAGATACACATGATTGCTCAATCCTTAACTCGAACAAGCTAAAGGCATCAATTATCTTAGGTATCAAAAGTGGATACCCGAATTCTATAAGGCTAAATTTCTCACAATTTTAGTGGGTTGATTTTTGTGCTAGTTAAAATGTCAATCCGGGTGGATTTGCCTTACTAAGCGAATGCATTTTTTAAGTTTTTTGGAAAAGCGATATATAAATTTTTAAATTTTCCAGAAAATATCAGCTGAAAGTTTGAAAATTTCTGCAAGGCAAACATGGAGGGATATGATTAATTTTTCCTATTTGCTACCCCTCCACACTTAAGTTGAACATTGCCCTCAATGTGAGAACTGATAAATATAGAAAATAGGGAAAATTAAGGGAAAACGGTACTTCCCGGGGTTCTTAATTTCTCTGTTGAATTCTGAAAAATATGGCGCAAAACGGAACGCCAAGCATGTGTATTCTACCACATGTAATATAATACTCCAATTATATAAGTCTCCAAGTGTAAAATGCCAACCACCAATCCAAGCTCCACCTGTTTTATTTAATCTGCATAATAAACACAACTACAAGAAAAACATTAAATACAAAAGCGCACTTTCGTAGGCACCACGGTTGCATTTAGCGCATGCAACAAGCCTTTAACCCCCTCGGTATCCCGAGTGGATGAGTTATTGTCTCGTGAGGGTTTCCAGCCAACACACCCACAAAGTTCGATAAATTTCTTTTTGGATGCAGAAATCGAGTAAGAAATACACGGGCCCATGCACATCAAACTTATCAAACTCCAAATTTTTTGATATATATATATATATATATATATATATATATATATATATATATATATATATATATATATATAATATAGGTTTATTATTATTACTATTACTACTACTATTCTTAACTTGTTTAAGATTCTTAATAATACGGTTCAAGTGGGAAGATCCACTCTTAAAACTGGGGGTAGTGGGGGGAACGGATTTTAGTATTACTAACGAAATGTATATTGTTTTGTTTTTTATCCACGTGATATTCCCTTTTTCGATGTCACCTTAATGGTTTTATCTTCAGAACGATGATTGGAGGCGGTGTATTCTTTTTTGAGTTTTCGGTGGATCGTCGGACCTTTCCACTCCCGGTGAATACGGCATTCACGTGCTCAGTGTGAGCTTGAGGAGGAGGTGGGTCAGTCCTCACGTTTGTTTCTTTTAGTTTGGCTAAAGAGAACGTGTTTTGTAAATTTTTCAGACCAACAACTATATTTTTTTTTTTTTTTTTTTTTTCTTTCCATGTTTTTAATTTTAGTTTGGAAATTCTTTTCATTTTGCTTCATTTTTTAGAATCATAGCGTTAACATTGTTTTTGAAAAACATATATTATTTTTTTTTTTGTAACTCTTGACCAGGCCAAGAATTTTTTTAGTATTGATTTTTTTCAAGATCTGACTTTAGATTGAGTTTTGGTTGATAGTTTATGACTTTTTTCTTACCGTAAAACACCGGTGGCTTTACCATCGTCTTTGTTATAAAGTTTCCAACAAACAGTTCTCATGCTACGGATACGTCTTTTGAAATCTTCGAGATCATTTTTCACATCATTGTTTATTTTTTGAGCGATTTCTTGGAATCATTAGGATCATGATGGGATTGGTGAGAATACGAATCATGAGAATTTCGGTTTTGATAACCTTCAGATTGGATGTAATTGGCTTCATGACGTTCACACATCGGAGTGTCATCGTTCATGTTGTTTTTAGAAGCGTTTCTATATCTATCTCATGATATGTCTCACACATATCTTCCAATTACTTCATTTAAAAGCTTATAATTGAAGCATCTATTTTTATAGTAAGAAGCTTCTAATTTTTTCCTTAATTGAGAATTATCAGTATTAATATCAACATCCAACGCGAAGGAAACGAAATTTTCGATGATGTTCGTTTTATTAGATTTAATGGGTCAATCATGTTCGAAAAGGACTTTGTCCTCGAGAAATTGAAAAGCTTGATTTGGACTTTTGTAGAGGAAGATTCCTCCAGCAGTTATGTCTAGGATTCCTTGAGTGGGTTCGTCTAGACCATGATAAAATATTTGAGTAATAGCTCCTTTGGTCAGACCATGCCCATGGCATTTTCGAAGCATGCTCTTCAGTCGTAACCAAGCGTCGGTTAGACTTTCACATACGAGTTGAGAGAAATTTTTTATTTCAAGTAAAAGACGGTTAAATAACGAAGGTGGAAAGAATCTGTTTATAAAAGCTCTTCTCATTTGTTCCCACGATGTTATAGACTCTTCATTAAGTTCGTTAAACCAGAATTTAGCTTCATCGCACAAGGATAAGGGAAAGATCATAAGCTTGACAGCTTCACTTTGAGTTTTGCCATATCTGAACATGTTGCAGATTGCGAGAAATTCACGGATGTGGTCATGCGGATCGGCCCGTAGATAACCGTCGAATTTATTTTTCCGAATCATATTTAAGTGAGTACTATTGATAACAAAGTTGTCATCAACATCGAGTTGAATAATGGCAGAATTAGGAGTTGGTGCTACAATCTTAGCACTTTCCTACATAGGTTGATCATCAGGATCGAGAATTATTTGTTTGGGTTCAACATTCTCTTCAGGTATATTTATAACGACAAAGTCATTTACGGAGGAATGTCGGGTTGAAGATTTGATCCGAATGTATTCTTTTCAGAACATTTTAAATTTACAAGTCCTTGTTATTAAATTTTTATTTATTTTATATATTAGATTCACAAGTTGTTTTCTGTAAGATAGGGGATTTATACATACGTTAAGTATTTTGCAAAAGACATGTTATATATATAATAAAGCTATAGGATAATAGTTCAAGAATAAAATAAATTATTTTCATATATTTTTTTATAATAATTTTTATTTTATTTTTATAGATTTATACACACACACACACACACACACACACACACACACACACACACACACACACACACACACATATATATATATATATATATATATATATATATATATCATAAGTATTTAATATATATATAGGTAGGTAGGGTTGGACCATTCAACACCGAACCACTTTTTTGTACAAACCACTTTTGACCAATAGGAAATTCAATATTAATAAATAATTTTATTTAAATAGAAAGGGTATAATAGTAAAATGTATTTTCACCTTCTTTTTAAATTTTCTTGATTAAAAAACGTTTTTTTAAACCCTTTAATTTTCAGAATTAAAAAAATAATATTTTTTTTTAATTCTATATTTTTTTTTTCAGCATACATATTTTCAAAAAAAACTAGTGCATATATGTTTTTTTTAATATGAAGTTTTTTATTTCATATGTTTTTTTAAAGTGCATAATTTTTATTGTTGATTATAAAATGTACATTGCACATCATGTTCTATGTACATTTCTTTAATTTTTAAACTTTATAACCAAAAACATAAACACATACATGTAACCTCAAAATTAACAAATCAAGAACATAAATATCATTATTTTTGTTTGATATTAAATAAAATATACAATTCAAAATAAAAGTATTATCAAAATCATTACAACATATATGCACATCTTCTAAAAACATATATGTATGCCTTTCGAGAACATATGTGCACGCCTTCTTAAAAACAAATGCATTCGTAAATCATCTTCGCACATCATCTTTCATAGGATTGAGCCATCTACATATATGCCCGTCTTTCAAGAACATATGTGTGCACTCTTCAAAGAACATATGAGTACTCTTCCAAGAACATCGTTCATGCTTCACTTTCTCATCAAATTCGTTAGAACATATAAGTACCCTTTTAGGAACATATGTGCACGTTGCGCTTTCTCGTCAAATTCACTAGAGCATATATGCACGTCTTTCAAAATATATGTGCACGTTGCACATTTTTGTAGGCACTTAGTCTTGCTTTAACTGCATATTCAAAAAACATACATCACCAATCTATTCGTATATGCATTCATAAAAAAACTAGATAGATTCAACTTAATCGAATTACAGTATATATGTTCAAAAGAAAAATTAATGTATATGAGCCCATTTAAAAACATTAAAAGTGGACTTGTAAAAAAAATAACATGTCAACACCCCTATTGTGACCACTCACAGTAGATAGTAAAAACTCTCACCAATTTTAGATGTATTCTTTATGTTATTGTTTCTTAGCTTTAGATAAAAATTAGCCTACAAAAGTTTACAAATTTAATGTACAACAGTAAGACTAATACTTACATAGTGCTACTAAACTTTTATCAAGAATATGTAAAATATTTCATGTATGGGTCCATGTTCAGAATCGTTACCTACACACATACTCATGACTCTTTTCAATTTCGACGTAATGATTTAACAACATTCACAAGATACCTGGAAAGGATAGCCCACCCTCATCTCAGTCGCTACCCAAGCCGTCGACTATCTTGTTCTGTTCAAAACCGCCGTCGCCAGCGCCTTTAAAATGATTTTGTTGGTTTATTAAATCGTTGGAAGTGGTCTGGCCGGCGCAATCGATTATAAAAAGAGTTCAAATTCTAGTAATCTCTCATCATAACTTTTAGTTAAAAATACTAACCCGATCAAAAGAACCAAAATATCCAAAACATGAAACTTATTAAAACAATGATTTGATTTTCACAAAGACCTACGGTTACCATGTCATTTATAGTAGCCAAGCCAACATGCTTATATTCAAAAACCAACTAAATCAAATATACAAGCAAATAAAAGAAATCAAACACATACGATTAGAAGTACATGAAAACACCTCCTTTCTGTCCTTTTATATTATTTGTTGGTTAAATAAATCGTTGAGTGGTGGCGGCGCAATCGATTATAAAAAGAGTTCAAATTCTAGTAATCTCTCATCATAACTTTTAGTTAAAAATACTAACCCGATCAAAAGAACCAAAATATCCAAAACATGAAACTTATTAAAACAATGATTTGACGGTTACCATGTCATTTATAGCAGCCAAGCCAACATGCTTATATTCAAAAACCAACTAAATCAAATATACAAGCAAATAAAAGAAATCAAACACATACGATTAGAAGTACATGAAAACACCTCCTTTTCGGCGCAAAAACATATATGTGACCGACTAGAATTCATGACCCATAACAAAGACAAAACATAGACATGCAAGAGATTTAAAAACATGTGTATGCTCTTAAAAGAACATACGTGCACACATCACTTTTTGATCAAATTCATTAAAACATGTGAGTAAAATTTCAAGACACATGTGGACTTTTTATATCATCTACGTCTTTATCAAGCATATCAATACATGAGACTACAAACAATTAGTAAACATAAATGAAACTAAAGAATATTTCATGATACGAATCACTATTAATAGTTACAAAACACCATCTAGCCAAGAAATGTCATAAGACTCGTAATTGTTTTAATCAGTTTGAATAGGGAATGAAAAATTCAACTCAATTGACAAATAATCAAATTAGTTACAAACCAACGACCTAGCAACAAAAAAGTATAAAACTAAATCTTTATTACATCAAAACCTTAATATACAAGTTAATTAAAATAAAGAGTGAGTTACCTATCATTGGATTCTAGAACAACTTCCACAACAAAAAAGGATAGATCCTTATCCAAATGTTCAACATACGACACCATCTCTTTTTTTATGATAGTTAATTGCAAAAAATATATAAACAATACGATATCAACATCAACATCAACAATTGAAGCATTCGTTTTTCTCATAATCATTGATGTTTGGTCGATCTAAAGAGTCGGGTGATGTATTATTTTATTTTTTTCTTGGTCGAGAAATGGAATCTGACAATGAGGCGGCATAATGGCATTTCCCGGTGATCGTTTTTGGGTTAAGAATTAAGAGACAGTTATTAAATTAAAAGAGAGAAAATGTTTTATCATTTCAATCACCAGCATCTTTTTCAAAAAGTAAAATGCCTATAATGCCCTTAATTTAATTTCTTTTGATAAAATAAGTTGTAGATATTTACCAAAATGACATCTTGCATTGACATGATGTACATCATGTATTATTTAGAGTAAAAAAGCTGGTTCTGTAGGTTCTGTACAAAAAAATGGTTTTGTATTGAAAATCTCACTATATATAATATATATATATATATATATATATATATATATATATATATATATATATATATATATATATAGTGAAGTGTTATATTGAGAACTCATTTAAAGTGCAGAACTTTACAGAAACTCTTAAAATGAATCTATGACTAATTAAAAGAGTATGAATCAAAGGTTAAGATTAAAAAGTGCTAAAAATTGCATTTTTACAAAAGATGAGGTTTATTTTTCAATAAAAAACAAAAGAATGAAGGAATTATGGTGCACTACACATTAGTTGTTTTTAACTATATTAAATCCATATATCTCTCATCTCATTCTCCTCACTTCAGTTTCTATGGACGAATCATTTTCAGTTTTTTAACATATATTAAATCCAAATCATTTTCAGTTTTTATCTTCATCCTCCTCACCCCAAACCCTAGCCGCCCTCCTTATCACCAAGAGTAACCGTCACAAATCTGAGCAACCAACAACGAAACCACAAGATCTTGTTGCAAACCGATTTTCTGGAACATAACGAGGATGGATCTGCTGCGTTTTATCACATATTAAATGCTCGATTATTCTTCGAATCCAGGTTAGAAAAGTAACGATGAACCTAGGTTGGAAAACTGGGTAGATTTGGGGAAATAGACGTGTGCCAGATAAGACGATCCAACATGTATAGGTAATTAGCTCGTTTTGTGAAAATCTTTTCTTGTTTAATATATTGCTTGGCATTTTTCAAAACGAAAAGAATTTTTGATAAATCTTTTAAAGCCTTTTAACCATCACGATGTTAAGAATAGAATGTGCACTTTTCAACATATCTACCTAAGTTATACCTTGCTACTAGGTGGGAGAAATTAAAAGTCATTGAAACCCATTTTTAATATTTTTTTAACTCAATGTTGATCTTGAATATTGTTTACGAAATTTCCATAACAAAAGCAGTCCGAAATTGTTAGAGGTATACATGTATGTGCGTGTGGCCTTCATTGACACAAAAAATTTATAAGTGAGATCAAAGTAACTGTAGGTTGGTGATGTTAATTGTTTGAGGAAATGGAATATTAATTCATTGTTTACTTTTATTTTTTGTTTCGTAAATATGTAATCAGTTTTGGTTCTGGTATTGCAAGTACATGACCATACATATGCAATGTGTTTTAACATGTTTCTTGACACTCAAAAACTAACATGGCGTTGGTATACCTTTTAGATTTTGCTATGTACTTGTGTCTTACCAGATAATTGGTACGGAGTACTAGATAGTGTATATGTGTTTTCTTGTCTATATGATTATAGATTCATTTGATTGTCATGGGTCACAAGTTATTCGGCACATATATGTTTTTGTTTATGGCTTATTTTATAAATTAGTTTTACTATTAATTTAAAACTACATAATTTGATGTAACTAGTTTTGTTTTTATATATTTGTTTCAGGCGATGGCTCAATCATTTAGTTATGACGTTATGTGATGAAGATGATAGATGCATTTATGTTTTTAGATGGCGGGCACACATGTTCTCAAAGCTGTGCATATATGTTGTTGAAGTCGTTGCAAATAGTAGTTTTTTAGAAAACGACACATATGTTATAATGAATTTGATAACACATTTGTTTTTTTATTGTATTTTACTTGATATCAAATTTTGTATATGATATTTTTGTTATTGGTTTGCTATAAATTCAGACATCATACGTATAACGTTTATGTTCTTGGTTCTAAAATTTGAAGATTAAGAAATGTACATTAGAAACATATATGCAATTACTACCTTAAGCAAAACAAATTGAAGTTTATTAAACTGTATAAACACATGTAAAATCTCATTTGAAAAAAAAAATGTAAAGGTCATTTATTACCAACATACTTTCTCATTTGTACCGTAATGACCAACTTACTTTTTTTCGTACTCATTACACCCATGTACATTCAAATTTTGTTCGATATCACCAGAAAATGACTATATTACCCTTGTTTCCTTTAACATATTTACAATCATAATTTTTTTAAATCTTAATTTTTTAAAAAGTACTTTAACAAAAAAATATTTTTTTTAAAAGTAATTTTTTTAAATCATAATTTTTAAAAAGTACGAATTTTAAAAAAAATTATTTTTTAAAAAATTACTTATTTTTTAAAAAATTTCGTACTTTAAAAAAATTACTTATTTTTATAAAAATTTTGTACTTTATAAAATCTTAATTTTTTTAAATAAATTTAATTTTTTCGTACTTTTTAAATTTAACAAAAAATTATTTTTACTTTTTTATTTTTTTCTTAACTTTTAAAAAAATCTAATTTTTTTTCGTAGAAAAAAATTAACTTTTTTTTGAAAAAAAATTAAAATTTTAAAAAGTACGAAAAAATTTAAATTTTTTTAAAAAAATTAAGATTTTGAAAAGTGCGAAATTTTTTTAAAAATTTTTGTAAGAAAATTTTAAATTTTTTACTAAAAATAACTTTAAAAAATATTTTATAAGTTTTTAAAAAAAAAATTAAATTTGCTAAAATACTTGTTAAAGTACTTTTTAAAAAATTAAGATTTAACAAAATTATGATTATAAATATGTTAAAGAAGACAAGGGTAATATAGTCATTTTATGGTCATATTGGTGATATCGAACAAAATTTAAATGTACAAGTATGGGTGTAAAAGATACTGAAAAAAAGTAAGTTGGTCATTACGGTACAAATAAAAAAGTAAGTTTGTAATAAATGCATTTAAAAAAAAAAACAATTATGTTATCTAGAATTATTTTTTTAAATTGAAGTTTATATGCACAACATGTACGTTGGAAAAAAAATTGTAAAAAAATTATTTTTTTAATTTCAAAAAATTAAGATTTAAAAAAAGTTTTTTGTTTAAAAAATAGAAAAAAAGAAAGTAAAAAATATGGTTGACTAATATATCTTTTTCAATTAAATGAAAACATTTCATATTTACTAAATTTTGATTGGTTAAAAAGAAAAATAATGTGGTTGACTAATACACCTTTTTGATTTAAATGAAAACATTTAATATTTACTAAATATATGATTGGTTGAAAAAAAGTCTGTAACAGTTCTACACCTAAAAATGGGTTCTCAATATTATATATATATATATATATATAATATATAATATATAATATATATATATATATATATATAATATATATATAAATAAATATATGTATATGTATATATATGAATAAGTATATATAATGTATATATAATATATATATATGTTATAAATATAGTAATAAATATCATAAATATACATAGAGTTAGGATCAACGAAGAAGTTTTTTAAAATAGAAGGATAAGAGTAACTATAAACGCATATCCGAGATGCACCGACTAAATAATGACGCAGAATAATCTCTCTATAATCTAAGATGCCATTTAACTCATTTCACAAAGCTTTTTAGATTAGATGCATATTACACATATTAGATGCATTTCATGATTTCTCCATGTTTTTTTGTTCCACTAGCACAGTGCTGAAAAATCAATGGAAAATCAATTTGCACCATCTACCCAATCAAATTAACATTCGAACTCGAAATGGTGCATCTTAATGAATAAAATGCATCTATGCAAGTCGTATTGTCAATCTCAAATGTGTGTTTTTATAGTCACTCTCTCACCATTCTTATTTTAAATTACTTCCACTGAATCCCTTTACTCTAATATACGTATGCAGATTGCGAGAAATTCACGGATGTGGTCATGCGGATCGGCCCACAGATAACCATCGAATTTATTTTCCTGAATCATTTTCAAGTGAGTACTATTGATGACAAAAGTTGTCATCAACATAGATTTGAACAATGGCAGAATTAAGAGTTAGTGCTACAGTCTTAGCACTTTCTCACATGGGTTGATCATCAGGATCGAGAATTATTTATTTAGGTTCGACATCCTCTTCAGGTATATTTATGACGACAAGTTCGTTAACGGAGGAATGATGAGTTAAAGATTCGATCCGAATGTATTCTTTTTGGAACATTTTAAATTTACAAGTCCTTGTTATTAAATTTTTATTTAATTCATATATTAGACGTACTAGTTGTTTATCGTAAGATAGGGGATTTATACATACATTAAGCATTTTGCAAAGAGACATTTTTATATATATAATTAAGGCTAATATGATAATATTCAAAATAAATTAAATTATTTTCATATATTTTTTTATAATTTTTTATTTTTATAGATTTATATATATATATATATATATATATATATATATATAACACCACACATCATATGTATTATTATTATATTATATATATATATATATATATATATATATATATATATATATTAATTTAGATATATATAGCAAATAAAGATAAATAAATAAAAGATTTTTTTTGGATAGGCACGGCGTACTTACGGAAAAGTGCACAGGCTTTTTTGAAAATTTTATGTTTTTTTTAATATTATGATAAACTAGATAATTACAGATACACAAGGCATATAATCAAATAAAATACAATTCCAAATGATTATAGAACCTAAGACTAGCAGATTGGGGGTTTTGGTTTTGTTTTTTTTAATTGTGAAAATTTGCAGAAAGTGCGGCGTACTTGGATAAAGTACGGCGTACCACCTGGAGAAAAAACGATTTTTGGGTTCCGTTTGCCAGAAAACGGTACGGCGAGTTTGAAAATTTTGATTTGCAAAACAGTAGACAACTTAACAAGAAACAATTTAGCACCAAAACAAGCAACAAACTATAATAACTTAAACAATTCTCCGGCAGCGGCGCCAAAAACTTTGATGTGTGTTTTCCAAGTTTTAAATTTATAATACTAGAAATACCGATTTTTACTAAAAACACAACACTCGGGAAGTATACCCGTTCGTGTATAGTATAGCTTTTAGGTAAGTCCAGGTCGTTCCACGGGAATTGAAGTTTTCACAGTTTGTAATTAAGGTGCTAAGGTTAATAAGATTGTCACGGATCAAATTAACCAAATCGTGCATATATCGAATATAAGGATGATTCAAGTAAATGATTAAAGTATGTTTGTTTAGGCAATGATCACTTAGATAATGATGTGTTTGGAATAGTGTTTATAAGTTTAAAAATAGAGTTATCACAAGTTATAAATCCTTTCGGCCTTTAATTATAACTAGTGATTATATCGATTAATAACAACAAATCATTTCGGCCTTTATAAGTTATTATAACCAATTTTATTAAGGCGGAATGAATAAAACTCATATATAAAGGACCTTTCTTTGTTTTTTTTGTTTTTTGTTTTGGCCTTTTTTCTTGTTATAAAATATGTTTTACCATTCAATAAACACATATCAAAAAGCTCATATTCAAAGATCACATTATGCCCAACATAACATTAAGATTACTACTCCTTAATCAATATAAGTAACAAAACACTTAACATCTTCATGATTCAACAGGGATTTTATTCAAAAGAGTAACAAGATTCATACCAATTCCAAGAGCAAAGTATGGTGATTTCACAAGAATTTCCCAAGAACACTTTATTATATTCAAAGCAAAATCCAGAAGCTATGAACAATTCCGTCACAATTGCTTATAGATTCAAAATAACACTATAACTATGCCTCTTTGATGGATCAAAACCTAAGAACAATGATGAACATCAACCAAGACTATTCAACTTCTTCAAGAACTTTGATTCTAATGGTGGTGATGATTTGTGTTATCAAGGTGGTTTGGATCAAAGGTTCTCAGGCCTTTATCACTAAAAACACCCCTTCTAAGGGTTCCAAACGAATTGGGGTTTGTGTGTGTGAGTTGTGTGAGATATGAAAGGCAAAGGGGCTTTATATAGGCTTTTTCGGTGGCCAAAGTGCGCCGCACTTTGTTACAAGTGCGCAGCACTTGGGGTGTTAATGCACTTGGCATTTAATTGCCTTTAATTTCCTTTAATTTCATATCTGGGGGAAAAGTGCGCCGCACTTTTTTACAATTGCGCCGCACTTTGCTCATTTCCATCACTTGGCTTTTCGCGTGGTTGTAGATAACTGAATTCTCTTTGCGTGGCCGCTTGAATCAACTAAAACGGAGTTCATATGACCGAGTTATGATCAAAACAGTGAACATGCTAATTTAGACAGAAAGTGCGCCGGTTTTTGGGCAAGTGCGGCGCACTTTTGGTCTTTTCAGCAAGTGGCCTTTTCTAAAGTTGTAGATAATTGAATTCTCTTTCTGTGGCCGCATGAATCAACTCAATCCGAGTTTATATGACTGAGTTATGGCCAAAACAGTGGACAGATGTCAGGAGATTTTTATCTTCAGTTCTTTTTAGTTTATGCTCATAATATCTTCGTGTTTTTCTTCGTTATCTTCAATGTACGTACTAGAACATATAATAGCAATTTTACTTGTATTAAGTACCAAAAGTTTCACGATAAATGATT
The DNA here is from genome assembly GCA_026074375.1 of Tanacetum coccineum. Taxonomy (NCBI): domain Eukaryota; kingdom Viridiplantae; phylum Streptophyta; class Magnoliopsida; order Asterales; family Asteraceae; genus Tanacetum; species Tanacetum coccineum. The sequence goes on along the minus strand of BQNB010065136.1, from coordinate 19,892 downwards.
CAAATAATGCAAATACGCCGCTCCAAAAATGTTGGGAAGTTACATTCTGTTATAATTGATTGTGAGACAAAGTAAATACAAGAATGAAACAAGAATCAAACAAGAAGGATCAAGTCGCAATTAAAGAAGTCTTCAAAGTATGGAGGGACTAAAGTGCAAAAGATAGGACTTCTATGTTAATTAGGATTCTTGTAAACCTAGGAATCTCTAGTATATAAAGAGATCCTAGGTCGTAGAATTAATTAATCCATCCATAGAAAACATCTACTTCTCCATGAGAGTCTGATTACAACAGTGTGTGTGCTTTGTATATTGTTAGTTAGTTAGTAACCATAATTAGTCGGTGTTAGCCCAATGTTATAGGTTGGGCGTTAATATAAGAATCGTTCAATGAAAAACCTTGTTTGATAATATTGCTTTCTTATTATTCCGCTGCGTGTTCAATATTATCTATAAAACGATTCTAGATGGGCTAAACGATCCTACAAGTGGTATCAGAGCTTGTGAAGAGACTCTGACCTGAAGAAAACTTTTTTAATCAACGAATCTCTTTCTAAACTCATAAAAGATGTTGAAACAAGAACCTATCCCTCCCTCATCATCCGTTCTGCACTAGAATCCATATACTCAAGAAAGGTGAATATGGACCTATGGTCATGAAGATGCGTCAGTTATATTGCTATCATGATCAAATACTTTGGACATAATACTATGGGAAACCAAACTCCAACTGATCCTGCATCTCCCTCAGTTTCTGCTCAAAGACTATCACGTGCTGGCAAACGCAAGAAGAAACAATGAGGAAAGCCCTTATAACTGCTTTTGGCCATCCCTGATAGACATATTCTCAGTTTCCATGATGTTGTAGATGCAAGACTGTATCTTTATGGAAAGCCATATAAAAGCCAAGTTTGGAGGAAACGAAAGCATCAAAGAAGATGCAAAAGAATCTGTTGAAAACAACATTGAGACCATTTACTATTGGATTAGGGAAGAACTAGATTCAGCATATGAAGGTTTCAGCATATTTTAGCATGCTTGAATTACTGATGCTACGGTGTCCATGAAGCGCCCACCCAAAGCAATTATCACGCAAACTTTGTAGTTTCTAAGAAGCCTTCCATTGTGATGGCATGTTGTGGCTACCATGCTTCGGGGACAACGGATTAGATGAGTTTGATTTTGTATGATCTCTACAACAAATAAAGGTGTTGAGCATGAAATGAGGGTGTTCTCAATATTCAAAAACTCTCAAACATTGCTTCTTCTGTCCATGAAGTCAAGGGCTAGTATTTGAACAAAGTACTGCTGAACCAGCACATATCCCCAAAAGGATATACTCAAGCTTTCTCGAGCAAGGGGCCAACTGCTCCCAATGTGTTTCTCACTCAGATGAAATCATGTTCCTTCTATTGTAACATAAGCATCTATGCCACTACTCATGATGATGAAGATCTGCTGCAAAGTGTTGAAGAGGCGTTAGGAAAGAATGAATTGACATTTCGATGGCATGTGGATATGTGATTAACAGCAAGGCTCTAGGAAGTTTATGAGGATGTCAGGAAAGATCCATTGACCTCTAGACAAGACTTGGGATACCACTTTGATAATGTCTATAAATGAATGCTGTAACTGTCAAACGTTAGGTTCTCATTTGGCTAGGAGAGTGTAGAGTTGCGAAAGACCAGGAAATCAAAGCATTTGGTCGTTATTGTAAGAGGTGAGGCGGGCTATGGGATGAGTGCAAACTCAAAGCAGTGGTTGGCAACAGTACAACATGGAAGTTATTGATTGGACCAAGGATTTGGATGCTGGAACCAGTGAATATGTATGATGCATGACTGGAGACGAAACAGATGATTGGAGCATAGACGTTTGTCGCCGAGCACATGCACTTTGGACAAATGGACTTGAGATTTTGGACTGGCAGCAACAAAGTGATGAATGCACCAATATCTCTTAGACTTTTGATGGCTACAAACTCAGAGGGACATTAATGTTCTAAAGTAGTTAAGTCTTATAAACTGTGCTGAAAACTATCAAAAAGGTAAAGAGTTTATTTTCAAAGGGTGCTTGGGACTGAAATTCGAGGTTATCTAAATGAGCTTAGAGTCATTTGAGGGTCATGCTTTAAAAAAAATGAAAAGAAATGAATATGATTGGGTGATAAGTATGAACAAATGGATATGACTAAAGATAAGAGATTTGAAAACTGAAGAAAAACAAAGAATTAGAGTTCAAGCCTTTAAAGAAACGAGATGATTTCACGGTAAAACTTGAAAAATGGGTCAAATGCTTCAGTACTTCAACCGAAGTCCTAAACAAAACAAAGATATGTGTCTGATATAGTCATGTATAGGGTTTTTTTGGGATTGAGTCAGTCATAGTATGGAATAGTGACATTTATCTGGGGCGTATGAAACTGTTGACTGATTCTACGTATGAAATTCAAAAGAGGGGGAAAAGGCTTACAACGGCAGAGTCTCTCCACCTTCAGGTACAATTATTCCCAACCTAGGCCAAATGTTCCTCTTACAGGGGATGATGTTCTATGCATTAGAATAAAGTTGTTAATCAGAGAAACATAAATTAGTCAATCAGCAATTGATAGACATAAAGTCCTAATTGATGATTGGGTGATAGTCATGATGAAGAGACTGAATGTTTCAGAAAGTCAAAGAAACTGCTTTTAACTCATGAAAATAGACGGAAAACATCTTTTGAAGACAGGAGTCATCCATAACAGTCACAAACGTGTTCGGTCAAGAATCTAGGACAAAGGGATTGGGAACAAAGGGGGTAAATATGTTTTGTATGGTTCAGTCCTATCAACTTATTAAGGATTGTAAATTACATGAAAGGAACTTCAAAACACACCCTAACTCATACACTATGGAGTGCTCAGGGTTCAATGGAAAACAAGACAGTTTGGAACACTTCCAAGACGTGAACCATAATAATTTCGCAGATAACTCTAGGGTACCCTCAACCAAAAGGGAGATTATTTTTCCATCAGCAGTACTTACATGGGATGGGTTTTATAAGTATGCTAGTCCAAAAATGGACACAAACAGTACCTTCAATAAAGTACTGCTAATGTGACATTCAAGGTATGCTAGATCTAGCAGTACCACAGGCAGTACTTTCCACGATTGTACTGATGGGAAGTTTACTATCCAAGGATGGATAAAGATGACTAGAATCTCAAGTTTAACTTACATCATCGAGATCTTCTACAACTAGGACTCTCATGACCACAAAAAAGACCAAAGAAGTTGTTAAATTGATCTGGGTTTAAAGAAAGGAAGTTATGTTGGTTCCCAAGAAGTACTTCCTCAAACTGACAAAAGAGTGCATGATAAGTCCAAAATACAAACATGGAACCAAATGGGAACTATCTAGATTCTGTGAATTAGGTGGTAATGGATCTTACACTCTCATGCAATTTGAAGTAGGTACTACTCCCATTAGGGTATCCAAGTCAGTTAGAACTTGGGTCCCTAAAAGAGTCTAATTCTTTGAGATTTTTTTTGTACAGGGCAATCCTAGGGGATGATCTCAAGCGACTATGCTACATGACAGTGGATGCTCTTGGAAGTATACAGGTGACAAGCCAAGTTTGTTCTGATTTTAAAGAGTTCAAAGGTGGTTATGTGGCCTTTGGAAATGACTCTAAAGGTGGAAGAATCTCAGGAAAAGGAACCATTAAGACATCATGCTTAGATTTTGAGAAAGTTAGCTATGTGGAAGAGCTTAAGTTTAATCTCTTATCTGTTTCTCAAATCTGTGACAAGAAGCACAATGTCCTCTTCACAGCTAAAGATGTCTTATCCTTCTCAAAAATTCAAGTTTGTTGATGAAGTATTTGGTGATTCTTAGAGCTCCTAGAAAAGAAATGATTCTTACAGCTGGATCTAACGAATATTATTCCTCTGGATGGAATCACTTGTTTGGTTGACTAAAGGCAACTGAGGATGAAGCTGTCCTATAATCACAGGAAGATGGGGATGTCAATTTCAAAAAATAATCAACAGTTGGGTAAAGGAAATCTCGTTAGGGGTTTACTTCAAAAGACATTATCTTCAAGCTAGTCACTCTTGTGTGGCATGTAGAAAGGGTAAACAGCACAGGGGCATCTTGCCAAGACGATTGAGGAAAGAACTGTCAGATAAACTACCTCTTGAACGTCGCTCCACTTGATTATTTGGAACTGTTTTCAGTAGAGTGTATAACAAGAAAAGTACTTGCTTGACGTGGGTCACTGATGACTGCAGCAATTAGTTGGTGTTTTTCTTGGCCTACAAGGATGAAACATATGATATGCTTCATGATTTGATTGTAGGTTTGGAAAACAGGCTAAGACATAAAATGAAAAACCTTGTTTGATAATATTGCTTTCTTATTATTCCGCTGCGTGTTCAATATTATCTGTAAAACGATCCTAGATGGGCTAAACGATTTTCAACATGAATGAGTTTTGTGCCAAGAAAGGAATCACGAGAATATAAAGCTATTGCAGGATCACAGCAAAATGGTGTTGCAGAAAGAAGAATAGGACTCTGATTGAAGCTGCTAGAACTATGTAGCAGACTCACTTTGCTATATTCAATTTTGGCTGAAGCAGTCAATACAGGCTTGCTATGTACTTAATAGAGTGTTGGTTTTTTCATTATTGTGTGACTAAACCTCAACTGAAAGACTCCTTATGAAATCTTGATTGGGAAATCTTAACTTCAGTTTCATGTGACCTTTTGGATGCTCTCTGACTAAACTCGTAATACTCTGGATCATTTGGGTAAGTTTGATGGCATAGTTCAGAAGAAGGATATATGTTGGGATACTCTACTAACAGTAAAGGGTTTAGCATTCTATAACAGGGATCACAAGGAATGGTTCAAGATTGTCTTCATGTAAACTTCTGGAGATTAAGGAGAATCAAAAGGGAATAAAGGTCCTGATTGGATGTTTGATCTGACTTTTAACTCCATCCATGATTTACATTACTAGTCAGGAAAGAAAACTATGCTGATTCAAAAGAACAAGGAATAAACTTGTGATGATGTGAGGATTTAGATGACAAGCATTCATTGTTCATACACTCAGCATATGCCTCTCAGAGGGAACGCACTTGCCTGCTAAATGATAGTTAATTGTCCATCTGAAGATCAAGCTTTACATGATGAGCTTGTTAGTTTGATGCTCAAGAATCTCTCGCCAAAGCTCATAATGCTTTGCTCAAAGGATTGCTTTTGAAGAGGAAAGAGGAGAATATCTATGCAAAGGAATAGATACATTTGTTGGACTAGTACTTTCGAACCTAATACTGCTTAATACAACTCCTCAAGTACTGGCAAATACACCTACAGATTCTGATTGATGGATACTCAACAGATGGTGTTTTCTCTACATAACTCTTTTGATGTGAGGAAGGCGGAGTAGCTGACTACAAAAACTTTGGATGCCTACCATTGATGTTCCCTCTACCTCCCACACTTAGAATGCATAAGGATTCATCTCAAAGTCAAATTATTGGCAAAGTACTGCTGGGATTAAACAGACGAAAGCTACAAGACAGTATTCAATCAACATCAAGAATTGCTGTCTTTAGATACAAGCAAAATAGCACTACCACAAAAGATCAGAACATGCTTGATTTGCTTGTTTCTTATATCAAGAGGAACCAAAAGAAAAGTTCTCTCAAGGCCTTAGAAATGAAAGTGGGGTTGAAGCCAATGGAATGAAGAACTGCTTCACATTCAAGCTACAAGAAGTTATGGGGTGTTATTGGAGCCTACCAGAAGGGCATAGAGGGTGAAAGAGGGTATTGGAAAACTAAATGGGTTTTAGAAACAAGAGAGATTGAACGGTGAACCGGTATATTATCAAGAACAAAGCACGCTTAGTTGCACAAGGATGGTACAGACAAGAAGAAGGTTAGACAGAAGGTGTGGATTATGATGAAGTCTTTGCACCAGTTGCCAGAATTGAAGCAATCAGACTCTTTTTGGCATTTGCATATTTTATGGGCTTTTCTGTCTATCAGATGGATTTCAAAAGTGCATTTTTGTTATGGCAACATTCCAGAAGAGGTATTATGTCAAACTGCCTCCAGGTTTTGAAGATCCTGGGTCATCCAAACATGTTTACCAGAGTTGCAAGGCAACTTATATGGCCTGCATCAAGCCCCAAGAGCATGGTATGAAAGACTTTCCACTTTTCTTTTGAAGCATGGATATAGGAGAGGGGCTATTTGATTAAAACTCTGTTTATAAGAAGGATTAGAAGAGCATATATGTTGTACAGTATATGTGATGATATCATCTTTGGATTACCAAAGTCTTCTATGGTGAAGGATTTTGAAGATCTTATGCAAAGGAATTCAAGATGGTTCTATGGGTGAACTCACTTTCTTTATGGGGCTTCAAAGTCATGCAATCTAATGGTGGTATTGTTCTAAGGTCTAAGACAAATATGTAAAAGACATCTCAACAAGTTTGACTTTTAGAAAATATTAAGCAGCATTCTACTCACTATTGAAGCTCATAAATCTTTAGGAAAAGGTTGTTAATGTTAAGATGTTGATGTACATCTCTACAGGTCTATGATTGGGTGTCTCATGTACTTAACTGCTTCAAGACCAGACATAATGTTTGCTGTTTGTCTGTGTGCAAGATTTCAAGTCACTCCAAAGGTTTCTCATCTACATGCTGTCAAAAGAATCTTTAGGTATCTTAAACATCAACCTAATTTGGGTTTATGGTATCCTAAAGACTCTCCTTTTCATTTGGAAGCTTTTTCGGATAGTGACTATGCTGGGGACAACCATGACAGAAGATCAACTTCAGGAGGATGTCAATATCTTGGTCCCGAAAAACGAAAAGCAGTTTCTTGGCAATGCAAGAAACAAACAATTGTGGCCTATTCCTCTACAGAAGCAGAATATGTTAGCAGCTGCAAGTTGTTGTGAACAGGTCTTTGGATGCAACAATCAACTACTTGATTATGGACTTTTGATTTCATGAACACTGAAGATCCATATAGACAATGAGGCACCATTTGCATTGTGATGAATCTGTTTTTTCACTCAAAGACAAGCTATATTCAGATTCGACATTCAATCATTCGAGATTGTTATGAGCAAAGGCTCATTAATGTGGTCAAGGTTCATACTGATGACAATGTAGCAGATTTACTCACCAAAGGCTTTGATTTGGCAAGATTTAACTTTTTGGTGGTAACAATTGGGATGATGAACCCATAGCTACTTTTGAGGGGAGGATCACATGTAAAGTACTGGTGTTCATGTAAAGTACTGTTTTGGTTAGCAAGGATCTTTGGAAGCTCTATCGCTGCATTTGAGGGGAGGATATGAATGATTGTTGAGAGTGTTAATGATTTGAAGAGATATTTTGCAAGATTGCAGGGTTGTGGTTGACAAATTTGAGTTGGAAGTCTTTTTAAGTTGAAAGTACTGCTTCGCCAACTCAAAGTACTGCTTGTCTTAGAAAGTACTGCTTAGACAACTAAGTACTGTTCTAACGTTCGGTCAACGGTCAAACATACGTTTTTGCGCTAAAAACGTATTTACAACGGTAACTTTATAGTTATCCAACACAACCTATAAATACTCAACTGAATTGCATTTTTCTCTCATTTTATCTCTTTTCATTCACAAATTTTTAATTACAACCTCCGACGCACATCAATTTCTTTTCAAATGGCAAATATTCGCACTTGTAACAAACACAACATGATTGCTTGTGTGGAGAAGACGGCGCAGAATGCTGATTTTTATCAAATCATCGATTATCTCACTGGATGCTCAATTAACTACTCTTTGTTAGTTGATCCTGATCTAATCGGTCCATGGCTTCAACAATTTTGGGCTACCGCTTCTCTCAGAGTGATCAATGACGTACCTCACATTCGCGCCATGGTAGCTGGCAAAAAGATTTTGATTTCTGAAGAAACCATTCGAGCTGATCTACTCTTTGATGATGCACATGGTGTTGATTGCTTTCCTAAGCAAGTTATTTGGGACTCGCTTCGAGATATTGGCTATGAGGGTAATTTAGCACAACTCACTTTCTCTAAACCTTTATTTAGCCCTCAGTGGAAGTATTTGGTACATGTCTTACTTCACTGTCTTAGTCCTAAGAGCACTTCATGGGAACAATTTGGGACTTGGGTCACAGTTAATTCGGCACATATATGTTTTTGTTTATGGCTTATTTTATAAATTAGTTTTACAATTAATTTAAAACTACATAATTTGATGTAACTAGTTTTGTTTTTATATATTTGTTTCAGGCGATGGCTCAATCATTTAGTTATGACGTTATGTGATGAAGATGATAGATGCATTTATGTTTTTAGATGGCGGGCACACATGTTCTCAAAGCTGTGCATATATGTTGTTGAAGTCGTGCATATATGTTTTTAGAAAACGACACATATGTTATAATGAATTTGATAACACATTTGTTTTTTTATTGTATTTTACTTGATATCAAATTTTGTATATGATATTTTTGTTATTGGTTTGCTATAAATTCAGACATCATACGTATAACGTTTATGTTCTTGGTTCTAAAATTTGAAGGTTAAGAAATGTACATTAGAAACAATATTTTGCATTCAATTTCCTTAAGCAAAACAAATTGAAGTTTATTAAACTGTATAAACACATGTAAAATCTCATTTGAAAAAAAAAATGTAAAAGGGGTCATTTATTACCAACATACTTTCTCATTTGTACCGTAATGACCAACTTACTTTTTTTCGTACTCATTACACCCACGTACATTCAAATTTTGTTCGATATCACAGAAAATGACTATATTACCCTTGTTTTCTTTCTAACATATTTACAATCATAATTTTTTTTAATCTTAATTTTTTAAAAAGTACTTTAACAAAAAAATTTTTTTTTTAAAAGTAATTTTTTTTAAATCATAAATTTTAAAAAGTACGAATTTTAAAAAAAATTATATTTTAAAAAATTACTTATTTTTTAAAAAATTTCGTACTTTAAAAAAATTACTTATTTTTATAAAAAAAAATTTACTTTATAAAATCTTAATTTTTTTAAATAAATTTAATTTTTTTCATACCTTTTAAATTTAACAAAAAAATATTTTTACTTTTTTATTTTTTTCTTAACTTTTAAAAAAATCTAATTTTTTTTCGTAGAAAAAAATTAACTTTTTATTTGAAAAAAAATTAAAATTTTAAAAAGTACGAAAAAATTTAAAATTTTTTAAAAAAATTAAGATTTTGAAAAGTGCGAAATTTTTTTAAAAATTTTTGTAAGAAAAATTTAAATTTTTTACTAAAAATAACTTTAAAAAATATTTTATAAGTTTTTTTTTTAAAAAATTTTGGTAAAAAAAATTAAATTTGCTAAAGTACTTGTTAAAGTACTTTTTAAAAAATTAAGATTTAAAAAAATTATGATTATAAATATATTAAAGAAGACAAGGGTAATATAGTCATTTTATCGTCATATTGGTGATATCGAACAAAATTTAAATGTACATGTGTGTTGTAATGAGTACGAAAAAAAGGAAGTGGTCTTTTCGGTACAAATTAAAAATAGGTAAGTTGGTAATTAAATGGATTTACAAAAAATAAAACAATTATGTTATCTAGAATTATTTTTTTAAATTGAAGTTTATATGCACAACATGTACGTTGGAAAAAAAATTGTAAAAAAATTATTTTTTTAATTTCAAAAAATTAAGATTTAAAAAAAGTTTTTTGTTTAAAAAATAGAAAAAAAGAAAGTAAAAAATATGGTTGACTAATATATCTTTTTCAATTAAATGAAACGTCTTCATATTTTACTAATTTTGATTGGTTAAAGAAATTAATGTGGTTGACTATTAACCTTTTTGAGTTAAATGAAAAACAATTTAATATTTTACTAAATTTTGATTGGTGAAATAAGTTCTGTAAAGTTTACACCTATAATGGGTGTCAATATATATATATATATATATATATATATTATATATATGTATATATATATTTTATATATATTTATGTATATATAATATTATTTATATATATGTATATGTATATATATGTATATGTATATCTTATGTATATATATATTATATATTATATGTATATTTATATGTTTATTATATATATATATATTAGAGTTTGGATCATAGAGAAGTTTTTTATAATAAGAAGGATTAGAAGTAACTATATCGATATCCGAGATGCACCGACTTAAAATTAGAGCACTCTATAATCTTAGATTTCATTATTACGATTTCTAGACTTTTAATTAGATGCATTTACACATATTAGATGCACATTTCATGAATTGATTCAAGGTTTTTTGTTCCTTCTGCACAGTGCGCTATATCTTGAAATCATTTTGCACATCTACATCAAATTAACTTTCGAAACTCGAATATGGTGACATCTTAATGAATAGTAATGATCTAATGCAAGTCGTTGACAGTATCAATGTGTGGTTTTTAGTCACTTCTCACACCTTATTATTTTAATTTCTTCTCTCTGGATCCCTATCTATTTACATTATATATATATTTTATATGTATTATATATATATATATATATATATATATATTAATATATTTATTTATAAGTATATATATATTTTTATGTTTATATGTATTTTTTTATAGGAGTGGGATCAAGTGAGAAGTAAATTTAAATATGAAGTTGTTGAGATTGTACTAAACTACACATTTGAGTTGCAAAAACGACTTTCATTAGATGCATTTCTATTCATCTAGATGCACCATATGGAGTTTCGAAAATTAATTTTATGTGTAGATGGTTTTTTGCAAAATTGATATTTCATGATTTTGGCACTTGTAGAGGACCAAAAAACAAAAGAAATCATGAAATGCATCTAAAATACGTATATGCATCTAATTAAAAGTTACGAAAACAACATTATGGTTGCATTATAATGCATCTAGGATTATAAAAATGCATCTAATTTAAGTCGCGTGCATCTCGGATTATGCGGTTATAGTTACTTTCTTATCCTTCTTATTTAAGAAGCTTATCTTTTGATCCTAAACTCTATATATTGTATATTTTTATATATTTATATATATTTATAAATATATATATATATATATATATATATATATATATTTATATATATATATATATATTTATATATATATATTAATATTATATTTAGATTTAGATAGCAAATAAAGCTAAATAATATAAAAAGATTTTTTTTTTATAGGCACGGCGTTACTTCGGAAAAGTGACAGGCTTTTTGATAATTTCTATGTTTTCTTTTTAATATTATGTTAAAACTAGTTAATTTCTGATACACAAGGCATATAATCAAATAAAATACAATTCCAAATGATTATAGAACCTAAGACTAGCAGATTGGGGGTTTTGGTTTTGTTTTTTTTTTAATTGTGAAAATTTGCAGAAAGTGCGGCGTACTTGGATAAAGTATGGGCGTACACCTGTGAGAAAAATGATTTTTGGGTTACGTTTGCCAGAATACGGTACGGGGGTGAGTTGGAAAATTTTAATTTGCCAACAACAGTAGAACTCTTAACAGAAACAAATTTAGCACCAAAAAAGCAAACAAATCTATTAATTGACTTAAAAACAATTCTCCGGCAGTGGGCCAAAATTTTGATGTGTGTTTTCCAAGTTTTAAATTTATAATACTAGAAATACCGATTTTTACTAAAAACACGACACTCGGGAAGTATACCCGTTCGTGTATAGTATAGCTTTTAGGTAAGTCCAGGTCGTTCCACGGGAATTGAAGTTTTCACATTTTGTAATTAGGTGCTAAGGTTAATAAGATTGTACACGATCAATTTAACCACAATCGTGACATATATCGATTAAGGATTATTAAGTAAATGATTAATTATGATTTGTTTAGGCAATGATCATCTTAGATAATGATGTTGTGTTTGGGGTCGGGGTGGGGGGGTTGGAATAGTGTTTATTAGTTATTAACCAGTGTTATCACATGTTATAAATCTCAAACTGTTTTAAGGGATTGAGTGTTGGTTAACCACCACACAGCAAATGGTATTCAATTCACCATGTCTTACAAACATAAGAATTGACTAGTCCAAATCAAACAGTTTTGGTAAAGACATCTCAAATCTGTTGATGGTTGACAATTTACCAAAAATTGTATGGTGATCAATACACCATGGTATTACACTGAATTATTGGCTACTCCAAAGCAAACGGCTTTTTGGTAAAGAGAACTCAAATCCGTTGATAGCTTTAATAGTTTGCTCAAAACTATATGGTCCTCAACTCACCAATGTTTTATTACTGAGAGTTGACTAGTCCTGAGCAAACGGCTACAGGTAAAGACTAATCAAATCCGTTTATGGTTGTAATGACTTACCAAAAGTCATATAGTACTCAACACACTATGATTCATGTTCTGAGTGTTGAAGTGATTTTCAGTTCATCATGGATTATTACCTTTTCTAGGTACCAAAGAACTGACTAGCCCAAGAGTGAATGGCTACTTGGTAAAGGCTCATCAAATCCATTCATGTTGCTGAAAAGACATGTTGCTGAGAAGAACAATCTGTTTGAGGCAAAGACAAAGATTTTTGAAGAAATGTGTATGTTCAAGATAAGAGGTTTCATTTCAAGATGCTCAAACAGATTGTGTACAAGATACTGCTCAAAGGATGAAGCTTAAAAAGATTGAAGGCAAGTACTGCTTAAATGACAAGACAGACTGATGCTTAATAAAGAAGACCAACTATCAAGAAACTTGAAGTCAAGCAAGTAGAATTCAAGTTAGGGGAGGATTGTTGGGAAATACAAGTCAAAAGGTCAAAGTTCTGCCACGAAAAAGTCAAAGTACTGCTAAATGAAAGATCAAAGTACTGCTAAGTAGAAAGTCAAGGTACTGTCAGTCAAAGATCGAAGTACTGCCGTGGATATAGGAACTATAAAGTTTAAACGGTTGTTTTAGCATTTATCTTGTAACAGTTATTAGTGATAAGTATCAATTAGTGTTTATGATATACAAGGACTGTACATCTACTAGAGGTTATCCTTATGTTTATAAAAGGATCTCTAGGAAGATATTAGAAGATATAGAACAAACATAGAAAAACACGAAGTTGAGAATTATTTAGTATTGTATTAGGGATCTGCAATTTAGGCAGATTCAAAAGGTTTATAAAAGAAATCGTTTGAGAAACTGTTGTGTGTTCTTCATAAGTACTGCCAACTAGATTCCGCATAGTTGACAGTATATCAGTGTTTCATTAAGGAATATCGATCCTACAAAAAACATGTATAATTTAGGCGTTATCAAGCTTGAATACTAGCCACTTCTAAAAAAGCACCTTCAGCCATTGCGGCAACTTTAGCAAGATAAGGAAAGTTGGTGGATGGAAGAGCAGCAACGGCTTTGTTAAACTCAGCTTCGGCACCAATAAAAAAGTTAGAAACCTTCTGAGAAGCCTCTTCAAATTCGGTTTCGGTGCGCCCCATGCACAAACCCCTTTTAACACCGAAGGTAATGCCAGGGTAAAAGATATAAGCAAGAGTGGCATTAAACTCGTCGCTAGACAACAACACATGAATGAGGCAGTCAACACTGGAGCCAACAAAGTGAGTACTATCACTCCTAAGGTCATCAAAATGATGCTCAGCAGCTGAAGCAGTGTCTCTATACTCTTGAGACTTAGACCTTTCAAGGGCCAGGATATTCTGTAGATCACTCACAACAAGCGCCTGATCAGATAACTTTGCATCGGTACAAGCCAGCTCATTAGATGACCTAGCAGCAGCTTCAGCCTCAGCAAGCTGACCCTTCAACTCTCTAACCTCCTCAAACGATGCATCACCAAGAGATCGCAACTGCTTATTCTCCTGATCCAAAGCATGCCAGTCTTGCTGAACTTTCTCATGCTTCTCCTCCAATGTGGAAATTTCAAAATGAAGTTTAGAAACATAATCAGCTTTACACTTAACCTTTTCTCGCAAACGAGTGTTAGAAGCAACAAGAGCTGTGTAGCAGGAATTCATTTCTATGCCATGTGAAACAAGAAGAGTAGTAAGAACATTCATTCGGTTCAAAATTTTCAACGGAAGCAAAGACTCAGTTCTCTTAAGCTCCGCAGGAGTAAGGTCCGGTCCAGAGCCCTTCTGAAAACATCAGGATCTTTAAAAACCTCTTTGGACAAAACATTATCCTTTAGAGCATGAAGCTCATCCCACTCTTGCCTAGTATACCCAGAAGAACTACTACCCTCGCCATCATCAAATGGATAAGGCATAACATAGGGAC
>BQNB010065135.1:0-21591 GCA_026074375.1 Tanacetum coccineum | reverse complement strand
TATTTATAAATTACGAATCTGTTATGGTGTAACCTTGTAGAGTGTTACGCCGTAAAGTGCTGACGAGGCTTTCCATGTTGTAGGCATAAAATATGTTACGACGTAACTAATTAGTCATGTTACGCCGTAACGCTGACTAGGATGACTCATCTACAATAATAATGATGTTACGTTGCTAGGTGTCGTGTCTTGTCATAAATATGTTACAGCGTAACACTATCGTAGGTGTTACGCCGTAATCTTTCGTAACAATCCGCGTTTTCTTCATTATTATGTCCTTTTCTAGTATTTCTTGTCACATATTTTCATTTTACCTGAAAATAATGAATAACCGTAAAAGTATCAAATTTAAGTATTTATAAGACATTTGCAAGTATTTTTAGGGGAGAATTGACACTAAAAAGTATCAAATATTTGATGTTATCATAGATGATTTAGAAACTTGAGATTGCTGGCAATTTTTTAGAAAATATTGGTTTCTAGAGAAATCATTCATTAGCTTTGCAAAATGATGATAGTAAGATTCAATCGATTCCCCTTTAGTAGAATTAAACCTTTCCCATTCATTAAACAGCTTAGCCTTTTTCTCCTAAGCCCCAATGTCAGACCCTGTCATCATCTGCTCAACACGTAACCAAATTTCCTGAGCAGTGTCACAACTGTCTACTACAGCATAGATGTCTTCTGGAAGACCCATGAGGATAGTTCGAATTGCCTAATCATCAGCTTCCATTTCCTTTGCTTCTTTTTTAGTGAATTCATCATTTGTCTGCTCATGAGTAGATTCAGCTACAAGATGTATACAGTTTTGATCACCTAGTTCAACAATCATTCGTCTCACATATGAACTATGAAGAATGGAATTCACAAGTAGTTTCCCATTTGGTTTAGTCTTTGCATAACGGAGAAGACGACTAGACCATGGAATGTAGTTGTCCTTGTTGAGCATAGGAGGACGGTTTTCAGAACCAGCTGCATTGTTGTCTTGTTGAGTCGACATTGCAAAAGTGGTGTGTGAAAATAGGATCTTAAAAGATTAAGTGGTGTTGTGGTATTGTAATTTGATTTTTTTTGTTCTGGTTGATCATGCTTCAAAGCTTTTAGGACTAATGGTCTAATTATGATAAGTTTAAATCTACCTTTTCTCGCCAACACTTGAAGTAATCTTCTTCCTTAACACAACCCTAAATCGTGAAATATTAAACCGCGGGAGGCGATTTATCTTTACCTTAAATCACGAAGCCTCAGAAGTTAAACCGCAAAGAGTATAGCCTGTAAACCACGGGCACTTTGTGATAAACCGCGGTGAGAACTTGGATAAACTGTGGAGCAAGAAATAAATTAACCTGGATAACCATGAGTTCCTGTCAATAAACCGCGGGAACTCAACATGTAAATAGCGGGTTCTACCTTAATCCGCGGTCACTTTGCGATAAACCGTGGAATTGAAGGTGGATAAACCGCGGTCACTTTAGTTTAAACTGCGGGTGAACCTGTAATAACCTGCGGTCACTTGAGTTTAAACCACGGGGAAGAAGAATTTAAATCGCGGTCTCGAATGTACACAATAAGCCCAGAAAAACAAGAAAATAAGCAGTTTAAAAGCACAGATAAGCCACAAAACTAATAATCTAATAAGCTAGACATAAGAAAGCCAAGAACGTGCAAGCTTTTCGAGCATAAACCAACCTAAAAATAAGCCGAGACAAAATAGCTTATTTATAAGCTCGAAAAAAGCAAGAAAAACCACAAATAAAACCAAGAAATCCCCTAGAGGCTCTTGCTACCACTTGTGACATATAAACCTTAGTCAGTTTCACACACAAACACATACATATTTCATGATATTAGAAGATAAATAAAGGTGAGTTAGAGAGAGAAAGAATTAAGAGAGAGAGGTGGGAGAGCTCAAGTTAAACACATAGAAGGATTATTTTAAATGAGTCATCCACCCTCCTTAACAAGCTAGGGAGGGTATTTATACCTTAAATTAGGCCATACCCATAAGGGGGTCTTGAACAGGCTTCTATGGCCCGACTTAAGGTAAACTAATAGGCTTTAAGCCCGAAACCTAGACAATATTAGATTAGGATTTCCTAGGAACTATTACAAGCCTTTACAATGTTCGGGAATTAATAATAACCATTATGTGGAAAACTAGAAGGGGGGTTGAATAGTTTGCCGCTTTTTAATTTAATGTTTATGAAAACTTAGATTCGACTTTTTGTGAATTCAATAGTTGCATAATATGAACAATATAAATATGTAGAAGCAAATAAAAGATAAGAGTTGGAAAGCTTAAACCAAAACACAAGGATTTATAGTAGTTCGGTTACGAAGCTCCTCTTCGGCCTACTCCACTCCCCGAGCACCTAACTCGAGAGTTTTCTTCACTATGTCAACAAGCTCCTTTATGGCGGAGAAAACCGTACACAACGTTGCTTATATCAATTTCTGACACTAAGCTAGATGTCGAGTTCTAATCTTAGCTAGAACCAATCTATCACAACACAACTTCACGACTTGTTCACGACTTTACAACTTCACGACCACAACTTAGCTTCACACCTTGATCACAACTACACAACTTCTTCACACCTTCACGACTTTATAACTTCACACCTTCACAACTTCTCCTCATCACACTACTTATGTCACAACTATCTAACACTACTAGAAAGGATCATCAAGATCCAACTATACTTACAACAATCACCAAAACCTAACAACTACACAACTTTACAAGATTTACAAATGATTTACAAGATATGATGTGGATGCAATAGGATTGGAATATACACTTGAGTGTAATACTTCTTCACTTGATGATGGAAGTATTCTTCTCTTGCACTTGAGGAATTAAGCTTGGGTCACTTGGAAACAAAGCTTTATGATTAAATGATTAAAGGATTTTAGTGAGATGAGTGGGCTATTTTAGAACAGAAAGAATGAGTGCAAAAAGTGAGAAAATAGTGGGGAAAAAGTCCAGTATTTATAGAACAAACTGGAGGAGCGTCAGTCTATGGGCGGTCCCCTTAAAATTAAGGGGGCCACCCTTATATTTAAGGGGCCGCCCTAGGCTAGAACCTCCCTAGTTTGTCTTTTGTGTAAGGGAATTTTTTGGAACATTTTTAGTCGTTTTAGGTCTGAAAAATTGAATTTTAAAATGTTTATTTTGAATAAAACATTTTTTTTAATTGTAGAAAATATTTTGTAATGTTTATAAAAATGTCTACAACATTTTATAAAATTATAAGGTTGCATAAAAATTTCCTTTGATCATAAAATGTATTAAGCATTTGTTTATTCATACCTTTAAGTGATTAAATTATCGAAATGAAAATTAAATACTAATTACTTGTTTACGTTTAATTTTACATTGAACTTTTTGTATATTTTGTGATTATCAAAACGTAAGGATGTGAAAAATATTAATAATGTTTTTAGGCATTATTTCTATCAACAATCTCCCTCTTTTTGATGATTACAAAATTTAAACTCAATAAATGTAGAATTATTTTTAAACCAGTATTTAGTGAGTTTTATGTCATTGCTCCCTCTTTTTGTAAAATCAAAAAGGCATCATCGAGAATTGCAAGTAAAAACGACGGAATAAAAGCTCCCCCTTGATGTGTGCTCCCCCTCGTTCGAGGGAACGAAGGAATCGAGCTATGGTTTCTTAGCTACAAAATCGAGTTAGAACAATATAAATATTTCTAAGAAGTAGCAAGAAGGAAGGAAAAATAAGATAAGAGCAAGCAATATTAAAGCAAAAGACACTTCATTCATTTTAGGATAATATGTGTAGACTACACACAAGCATACATAGAAACTAATATGCTTTAGAAGCATATTGATATAACAAAAGACTAAAAAAATCCTAAATGGCCATAGAAGGATTTTGGACTTGCTTGTGATTCAAAAGGGTTGAACGATTATTTGTAGGCATATGGTGAGATTAGTTGATTGTGGAGGGAAAGTTTAGAGCAAAGGCAATCATGGGAGGATAGTCTCGTTGGACTCTAGGTGGTGGTTGTATTCAAGTGAGGAGGAATTCAAAACCAATTGATATCCTCACTTAAGGCAATGAATTGTTTTTTGGTGAAAATGCAACAAGGGCAATACCCAACATGAGATTCAACTTGGTTAATGTTGAGGGTGTGTGATAGGTTTGGAGAGTAAGGTGATGAGGAATTATTGTTTTGTTGTTGTTAGGAGAGATACATGGCTAGGAGGTTTGATAGGTCTTGAAGTTGATTAATGTCATCAACAAGGCTTTCTCTACTTGGAGATGGAGGTGATATGGGTTGAATTTGGTTGTCACTTTGAATTGAAGCCTGAGTGTGAGTAGCATATGTATTGATGGGTGAGATGGGAGATGGAGGATATGAAATAATTTGTGGTGATTTGGGAGTGTCCTTAATGTAAGGATTTGGTGATGCTTGATTTGGGTGATTATTTTCTTGAGTTGGTTCATGATGAGGGGTGAGTGGTTTTAGCTTTGGTGTGGGTAAACTTACATTGATTTCATTGGATGTGTTACAAGGATTGAGTTTCTTCCTCCAAATGGGTTTCATACTTATTTTGGCTACCCTTGATGTTTTAGATGTGGGTTTGTTGGGAGATATCATTGGTAAGGATGATTGTGATGATGATGGTTGAGGATGTATTTATAATGGAGGAAAGGTATAAATTTGGGAAGAATGAACATTTAAGGGACCAAATCCAAGAAATGTTTGTGAATTTAGGGAAATAGTAGCTAAGTCTAGAGGGTGTTAGGATAAGGAGGAATGAAAAATACTATTTTTCCCATGCCAGCTAGGGCGGTCCCTTTAATTAGGGTTTGGTCCCCTTAAAGATAAGGGGCCCGCCCTTTATGAATTAAAGGGGCCGCCCACTGCAATTTCCCAGATTTTCCAAAAATTGATTATTCTCAAAAGTTTTGTGAGGGTTTCAGTTTTGGTGGTTGATTTGCAGCAAGTCCATCCTTTTATGGCAATTAAGATGTTTTAACACATAACAATTAAGCATTCAACAACCTACATATATATGACAAGATGTAGGATAAAATAATTTCATAAAAGTTTGGCATATAAGCATTTATGAATAGATGACCAAAAGAGGATAAAACAAACCAAACATTTGTGTAAATACTAGTGTGTGCCTAAATGCGACAGATATGGAGTAGAGATTATTTCGACACTAAGACATGAAAACCTAAGAAATAATCCAAATGCTCCTTGATTTAACTTTGCTCAACCAAGATTGTCGAAAAATATATATTAGATTATATACTTTTGACAACAAGTAAGAGACCATTATGCATATGTGAAAAGAAATTGTTTTTAGTATTTTTCAACAATATATGAAAGTTAATTTTCATGTGATCCTAGATGTGAGAAAGACTTTCTTTAGAAAATAATGGATTGGGATTATTGTGTATAATGAGATATGTATTTAGATAGAGAGAAAAAAAATTGCTTATTTTTCCCAATCAAGTGTTTTTTTTGTGCAAAACAGAAGCCTAGACACAGAGAGAGAATAAAAAAAATGTGTTTTAGTGGGTGGTTCCCCTTAAAAGGCTGGGCACGCCGGGCGGTCCTTTAAAATTAAGGGGGCCGCCTTTATGAAGTATGGGGTCGCCACCGCCCCTGATAAAGAAAATTTTTTCTTTAGATTTTGACAAATAGTTTCATTTTAATTTTTTTGTGCTGAAAACTTAGTCAACTTTGTTCCATCATTCCTTGACCTAGGCGTAAGTAGTTAATTGGTTCAGTTTAGTGGTTTAGTAAAATATCGGCTATGGTTGTCCTTCGATGAGACCTCTTTTTATAGAAGATATTCCCTTTTGATCATTATCTGGGGATGTTGGTGGCGATTTTCTTTGTGTTTTTGTTTCGATGTAAAAGTGTGTTGACGGGTTTCTTACTAATGTCTATTTCCCATTTGTTATACACATTATTGCAAACACGCGTCTACCTAATGCCATAGTCTTCGAGAGCTTGTTTCATCCATAGGGGTTGTTGGACATGCCTTTACGGCGCTTACATATTTTCGCTTCGGTTGTGGAAATGGAAGAGCGGGTGTGCCTTCTTCACGAAAACCAAGATGTTTAAAAAACACATCCCAGGAACGTGCAACACCACTAGTGCTCTTGCGATCTACATAAATTCTCCCATGATAGAATCCATATAATACATATTGTTGCTATGTTGGATCCCATAGGATACCATAATCTAAATGCATGTGCCTTTATTGTATCGGAAGATTCGTTTAACCATCTTCATAGGTGAGTGGTTTTGGGATCCTCTTGCAAAGCTGGTGCACAAAGGGAAAACACTAAACATGATATCGGTTAGCCATTTAAGTATAATAAACTACCTATCATGCCTTTATATTTGGTATTATCTACGGACTCACCTTCTTCGTATCGTGGAGTTTGGTTTTGTAGATATATGGGGTTTTAGTTGAGTCTAGAGTCTTCTGTCCAATTTTCTTAAGCATTTCCTTAAATATATTTTGATTGAATTAAAAAATAAAAATATTCTCCATTCATCTAATTTTTTTATTTGTTATTCCTAAGAAAAGTTTAGTTCCCCCAATCCATACTCATTTCACACATATTCATGCATGATCTTGGCAAAGTCATCACACATTTTCTTGACAAGTTGATCCGAATATAATGTCATCAACATATATTTGGACAATAATGATGTTGGAGTCTTTCTTTTTAGTTAAGAGAGTGTTATCTACCATTCCCATGGAATAATTATGTTTAATAAGAAAGACTTTTAGTCGATCGTACCAAGTTTTTGGGGCTTGTTTTAGACCATAAAGAGCTTTCCTAAGTTTATAGACATAATTAGGTTTTGCGAAGTCAATGAATCCCGGAGGTTGTGCCACGTAAACCTCCTCATTGATAAAACCGTTAAGGAATGCACTCTTCACATCCATTTGGTATAACTTAGAATCTAGTGCGCAAGCATAAGCTAAAAGTATTCTCATGGACTCTAGTCTAGCTACGGGTGCATATGTTTCATCATAATCAATTCCTTCTTGTTGATTATAACCTTGGGCGACCAACCTAGCTTTGTTTCTAGTTACGACCCCATTTTCATCGAGTTTATTTCTATATACTCATTTTGTTCCTATAATGGTCATATCCATGGGATTTAGGACTAATTCCCAAACATCATTTTGTTTTAAATTGATTTAGTTCCTCCTGCATGGCCATTACCCAATTTTTATCTTTTAATGCTTCATTTATATTTTTAGGTTCTATTGTTAAAATAAGCAAAAGAAATTGCTTTTGTCTTGAGCTTGCGACCTAAGAGTTCTTTGATTTAGATTACCAATAACTTTTTCTAGGGGATGACTTTTAGATTCTTTAATGTTTGCCATTTGATTATTTTCTAATGAAATATCTTCAAGATCATTGCCCGTGGGTTTTGTTTAACTAACCTCAATAGCTTCTTCTTAGACTAATTCATCATCTTCCAATGATGATGTTTTAGGTGGAGGTGGAGTTTCATCGAAAGTTACATTCAATGACTCTTCAACCTTCATTGTTTGTTTGTTAAGTATTTCCATTGATAGCAGACTTCTCCAATGAGAGTCTGAAAAACGCATAGAGCGTGTGTAGTGTAGTAGTAGTAGTTAGTTTCTTTATGTTCAATAAAGAAAACCTTATTAGTAATGTTGATTGTGTTCTTATGTTCTTATTCCGCTGTGCTTAATCAATCAATGTTATTCATACCCTAGTTGAGTCCAGATCTTGGATTCTACAAGTGGTATCAGAGCCTCGTGGCTCTCGATCTAGGGTTTAATAAGGTTTTCCTGTATAATTTATTTTTCTCTTATTATTATTAAAAGGCGGCAGGGTTTCTCCCCGAACTCTAATTCGTGTATGGCAGCAGATCGGTTGATAATGATGAAGCAGCAGGTTGTTTGTTCGTGACAACAGCATCAAGAAACAGCAAGATCCATGAATTAGCGACAACTTTGCTACAGAAAAAGTGTCGCTGATGGATATGGGACAGATCTATGACAGTTTTACAACAGGTATGTGACTGATTAGTGACAGAACAGTGACAAATCATGTGTTGCGAAAACATATGGGAGAAAGGAGATGCTGTTTTGTGACAGATTTTGCGACGATTTTGTGACACTTTTAAGGCGTCGTCTGGATACTTAAAAAAAAGAAAAAAAGAAAAAAGGTATCTGTACGAGTTCTATGTTTGTTTCTGCTGTTTTAGTTTATCTACTTTATGGATCTGCTGGTGGACGTGTGATAACAGCAGCAGGTGGTCGTAGTTACAATGAAAACAACAGGTTTAAAAGAAAAGTCGCAACAGGTTGTTAAAGGATGTGTGAGCAGGTATGAATGGATTTATTTTTCTGTTTGACTACGTCTGATGTATATGGGATAAGATTCGGTGGTTGTGAAATCCCTGATCTTTGGGGATTAGGTTTTGTTTCTCTATTTATTTCATATGTTTGTTAGATGGTGGATATTAGAGCTGTAAGGTTTTATGGGCTGCTGTTTGATGGATGTGGTTGATAAAGGTATTACTGGTACCGGATGGGTTAGACTGGTTCATTTATGAGTTAATTCTGTCTTCGGTTAATATGGTTGGTCGTGTGTGGTTAGTTCTGGTCACTTGGTTCTTGCTGGTTTCATTATGTTCATGCTGATTGTTGGTCTCGGTTTCTGCTGGTCGCTATAAGTTTCTGCTGGTAGGCTTTATGGTTCCTGCTGGTAGGCTTTATGGTTCCTTTTTTTTTTTTTTTTTTCCCCCCATTTTTCTTTGTTTTTTTTTTTTTTCCCCCCTCTTTTCCTCCTTTTCTTTTTTTTTTTTTTTTTTTTTTTCTCTCTTTTTTTTTTTTTCTTTTTTCCCCGTTTCCCTCACCTCTTTTTCTTTTATTTTTTTTTTTTCCTCTTTTTTTTTTTTTTTTTTTCTTGCGGTAGGCTTTATGGTTCCTGCTTGTTGTCTGGCTTATGGTTTCTTTGCTTGCCTTGTTTTGATAATTGTTTTGTTATTGCTGCCTGGTTTATAGGTCCTCAGACGCCCTTGGATCTTGGACGATGTGATGCTTATGGCTTGGTTACTTCTTCTTGATTTGGTTTGGTGTTCATGAGTGGTTTATTACATAACATAATAATGTTGTGTAGTGGTCCGGGACCACACACATTATTATTTCAACTAGCTATGGAGGAGTAGTGATCAGGGATCAACGATTGATTAAATCATAGTTAGATCGAATTTACGTTTGTGTCTGTAATAAATAACTCGTATTGATCTGGGATCCAAGCAGTCTTATTATGTTGTGATTCGATGAGACTTCGAATGGCACGGTTATGGGAGGTAGGTCAGGGACCAACGATGAACATAACTAGGTGTATAACATGGTCTTGTACAGCACTGTATCAGTTTCTATTTCAAGCCAATTAAAGTCCGAGATTCATGAGATGCGTTAGTATTTTTTTTTTTAAACCCTTTAAGGGAAGCTTATTTGTTCAAAAAAATTACTTAACCATCTACATGCATTACTTGAGGGAAGCGTTTACAAAGTTGTACAAGACCCCTATTCGATGTTACAAAAAGGGGGAAGAAGATTTATGGTGGGTCAGCTATTATTGTGTGACATGTTTTAGCATTGTTTCTTCTATGCGGTTGTTTTGTATTATCAAATAGGGAAGATTGTTGGGAATTACAGATTTGAAGATTACAAAACATATATGCCAAAATGAAGATAGAAGAAACAATAAGGACCAAATATGTAATAGATAGATAGCTTTCATAGTAATCTCAGGGCTTGTAACCTCCCTTCTATTATATAAAGGGGAGGCGTCTTGTTACACCAATCCATTGATAGAGACTTCTCCAATGAGAGTCTGGAAATAACGCATAGCGCATTGTGTAAGTGTAGTAGTAGTAGTTAGTTTCTTTATGTTCAATAAAGAAAACCTTATTAGTAATGTTGATTGCCCCCCCCCCCCCCCCCCTCCCCTTCTGTTCTTATGTTCTTATTCCGCTGTGCTTAATCAATCAATGTTATTCATACCCTAGTTGAGTCCAGATCTTGGATCCTCATAAATGTCTTCAAGATCATTGCCTATAGGTTTTGTTTTACTAACCTCAATAGCTTCTTCTTCGACTAACTCATCATCTTCCAATGGTTATGTTTTAGGCGGGGGAGGAGTTTCATCGAACGTTACATTCAATGACTCTTCAACTTTCATTGTTTGTTTGTTAAGTATTATGTACGCTTTACTATTTTGCGAATATCCTAGTAAGACACCTTCGTATGAATTTGGGTCAAACTTGGTGAGGTAATCTTTTGTATTAAGAATAAAACATTTACTTCCGAATACTCTAAAATAGTTAAGGTTTGGTTTCCTACCTCTTAACAACTCGTATGAAGTTTTTTCTAAAATACGTCTAATGGACACCCTATTAATTATATAAGTTGACGTATCTACCGCATTACACCAAAAATTTTGAGGAATGGATTGTTCGTTTAACATGGTTCTACTCATTTCTTATAGAGTGCGATTTTTTCTTTCTACTACCCCATTTGATCGTGGAGTACGGGAAGCGGAAAAATTATGAGATATCCCATTTAAATCACAATAGTTTCCAATTTGTACTTCATTATCAAATTCCCGACCATGATCTGTTCTAATTGATACAATGGAACATCCTAATTTGTTTTGGATCATTTTGCTAAATATTTCGAATTTTTCGAAGGCTTCGGTTTTATTTGCCAAAATACTAGTTCCATGTGAATGAGAATAGTCTCTACGATTTCTTGTATAAAGATTTCCTCCATAGCTTCGTTTGGCGAAAGGGCCAAACATTCCATGTTGAAGTGTTCTAGGCATATAGTTGTTGATAACTATATTTTTAGCTTTGTGTACTTGTCTTGAGCTTCATTTTCCAATTTTGCAAGCATCACAAAATTGGCGGTGTATTTTAGTTTGGTAGGTTTATAACTTATTCTTTTAGATGCTACATGATTGAATTATTGACATATTAGCGTGACCTAATCTCTTGCCATAGTGTGGAGTTTGCGTCCAATGTTCAAGGCATATTTGTCTTACAGGTTTATTTCTCCTAGTTTCATTACATTTATTCTCCTTTCCTAATTCATTTTCCCTATACACTTTTTAGTCTTTTGATTATTTTGCTATGTGTTCGGTAAATTATTTACTTTGCATTTGTTATCACTTAGTTGTCCTACCACTAAGCTAGTTTTATGTTAAGTTTCTGCTGTGCTCACCATTTTAATTTTTAGGGAGTCTGAGAAATCGTACCTTTGCCTATGATTTTACGCGCAAGTTTGCTCCAAAGAATTAAGTTTTCCTCCGCTTGTATGATTTGTATGCAGAGAACAACTTTCGATTACCAGTATGTGTTTTGAGCATCTTAATCTTTAATCCACTCATATGGTTCAAGTTTACTCTAGCATATTTCATCAGGCGCTTGAGCTACAAGGCAAGTTTCATGTTTAGTCTTTCCTACTTCATCTTCTCCATTGTCGCTCCATGCTCCTCTAATAAATGCTCTTTGATCATTGTTCTTTGGTGGCTTTGAACATTCTCCAATGAGGTGATTTGGATCATCACAATCTAAAATCATTTTCTGTCACTTTTACCATAACCATCTATTTCTACTTCTTTGTATGTTTTCTCTATGGTCTAGTGGTAGTCTTCATTCTCATAGTCTCTTAAACGAATTTCTTTGAATTCTTTTTACGGTCTTAACATACTCTTCATCTTCACTATCGTGAGCTTGAGCTATCTTTCATCATTACTTCCTTTTTCACCTTTTATACAATGAGATTACTTTGTTCTTTCTTGGCCTTTGACCGTTTCGATGCTTTCTTTATTACATCTTCATTAGACCTTTCAACTTTCCAATAAGTTCGGTTATAACTGAGGTAAGGTTGTTTAGATTCTTTGATTCTTCACTAGCCGTGACTTTCATGCGCCATTTTGATATTAATGCCCTAAAGAATTTCCTAACACATTTCTTGCTAGTAAATCCTTCATCAGGTTGCCTTTTTAGGAATAGCTAATAATAGTCGTTAAATTTAGCCAAAGGACATTATCTATTGATTCCTCTTCCAGAATCATGAATTGTTCATATTGTTGAACAAGAAGATCTATTTTGTTAGCTTTGACTTGATTATTACATTGTTGTTATGTGATTTGCAAATGATTCTAAATTTCTTTTTGCGGTTTGAAACTAAATTTTTTTTCGTATTCTTTACGTGACAAACTAGCATTATATATTTACCATTTTAGCTTCATTATTTTTTGCAAGTTTCTTTTTAAGATCATCTTTTTTGTTTATGAAAAGTACAACTTCATCCTTTTGTTTCGGAGTATTTTGAATAGGAGGAAATCACCATCGGTAATAACATGCCCTATGATCTAGAATTCTTTTGTTTTCACTTAAGTTTCAAATCTCTTTTTCCAATAAATAAATTCATCACTTTCATAATAGTGGCTTGGGTCTTTGCATAGATTGCTCTTCTTAAATATTTTTCGATTCCATAGATCGATTCAGTTTTAACATACAATTTATTTTCATAAAATCTTGTTTAGGTGGTCTTGATACAATTGTGGTAAACTAGAGAAGAGGGGTTTGAATTGTTTAACGCTTTTTATTTAAAAGGTTTTGAAGTGTTTGTTAAAAAATATTCTAGATTTGAATTTATGTGAATAACACTTGCACAATATGAAAATATAATTTACTCTAAACAATTGATATGACTTGTTTGTGGAGATAATGTAAGTCAAGGAGATTTAAGAGTAAGAACTATCAAACCTCATGCTGAGGATTTGATAGTGGTTGGTAATGAAGCACCTCTTCGCCCTACTCCACTCCCTGAGCACCAAATTCGAGAGTTTTCTTCACTATGTCAACAAAGCTTCCCTTATGGCGGATGAAAACCGTTTACACCTACATTGCTTACACAGAATTTTCGAATCAAACTAAATGTTAGAGTTCTAAACTTAGCTAGAACAATCTATACAACACAACTTCACGGCTTCACAACTTCCACAACTTCTTCACAACTTCAATACTTGCTCACAATCAATTCACGACTTCCGCGTACACACACTACTTATGCCACAAACTAACTAACACTACTTGGTAAGATCACCACGATCTTCTTCTTTACTTTCAAAGCATCACCAAGATCTAGCTACTACACATAAATACAAGTTATTCAAAAGATTTTACAAGTTATTGGTTATGGATTCAATTAGATTGCAACAAAAACACAAAGGTGTGTAAAATACTTCTTCACTTGATGTTGGAATATTATTCTCTTGCACTTAAGGAATTGAGCTGGATCACTTGGAAACAAAGCTTATGTTTAAATGATCAAAGGATTTTTGATGAGATGTGTGGGCTGTTTTTAGAACAGAAAGATGAGTGAAAGGGTGAGAAAATTGTAGGGAAAAGTCAGTATTTATAGGACAAACTGGGGGTTAGCGTTTACCTAGGGGTGCGTCCCCTAATATAGGTGGGCAGGTCCCCTTAATTTTTAAAGGGGTCGGGCCGCTGTTGTATCTTAAGGGGGCCGCATAGACTGGGATTTCCCTAGTTTGTCTTTAGTGTAGGGGGAATTTTCTAAAACTTTTCTAGCCGTTTTAGGTCCGAAATTTGAATTGTCAAAATGTTTCCATTTGAATAAAATATACTTTTAATTGTAGAAAATGTTTTTGTAATGTGGATAAAATGTTTTACTTTTATAAAAAGTGTTGAGATTGATAAAAATTTCCTTTGGTTTCATAAAAATGCATAAGTATTTATTTTATTACTTCCTTTAAGTGATTTATTTGTTGAAATGTGATTTAACTAATTATTTATTTAAGTTTAAATTTTATGTTGAACGTTTTTATATTTTGTGATTATCATAACGTAAAGATGTGAAAAATTATTTAGTAATGGTTTTTAGGCATTATATTTTTATTCAAATAACATAATTGTTTATAAATATATTTTGTTTGATGATAGAAAACAAAAATCAAAAAAAAAATTTAAAAATAAAAAAATAAAAAAAACAGACAAAAGACATGTTCAAGTGGAAGAAGGAGAATGGAAAGTATGATTAGGAGAAGCAATATGAAGCTTTTTCGAAGACAATTAAGAGCGAGTTTAAAAAGACCATGAAATGAAAAACATGAAAGATCTAGAAATTGTAACTCATTTGCTACACATATTTTCAATTATAAATTTTAAATTATTTGCATTCATCTGATATGAAATACATTTTAAATTGTATTGACATTCTTTCCAATCATTGCCATGAACATTATTTACCTAGTCGTAATTCTACTTCTTGAAGGGGTTATACAGCCAACTTCATCCATGCATTTACACACCCTACTCATAATCGACAACTCCAAAACACAGATGACGTATGACGCAAAATATAAGACTGTTTGTGTACTGTTGGTAAGTAACTAAACATGATATCATATATGATACAAATGTAATAAACTCTTATATATATAACTAAATGCTGCTTATATGTATGATATCATATATAATATTTTAACTCTGAAAATTTTATTTTGTGTAGAAAAAATTGTTTTCATGCATCTTGAAAGAGTAACATTCCAAGAGCTAAAGATGTTCTTGGTAACAAAAGCCGACCAATCCTCAGGCACCTAAATGGGAACAAAAGGAACGACACAGATTGTGGCATTTGTTTGATGATGCATTCTTTCTTTTTTTTATTTTTGGGGGGGGGAGCATACAATGGTGGGAGCTGTTAAAGGATTGGAACCAATCGAATTCCCCGACAAAAAAGAAGGAATAACATTAGATATAATAAAGATGAGGTCGAGGATGGAAACAAAGATAATGAGTCATGAAATATTACTAAATCAAGAAATGATAAGTACCGAAGCACTACGATTTGCAAGTCGTAACAATGACAAGACTTTAGGGCACGCAAATGATCAAGAAGGCGATCAAACGAGTATGAAAAACAAGAAGTGAAGAGTTCAAAAGTGTCATTTGATTGATCAAGACTTTGTGTAGAACAATTGCAGACATACTATTACTGTTTTTGTTTTTAACTATTCTTAGTATTTTTTTGTTGTTGTAAAAAACAGGTGATAAACCATTCCTTGGGAAGGGGTAGTGGGTATGTTGGAGAAACCTCGTGCGGGTTTGATCGGAGATTGGGGGATCCTAGTCGTCGAGGGGCTTCTCCCGACTAAACCGCTGAGTCATGCGATTACCCTAAGCCAAAAGTGCCTCCCCACTGGATTTTTGTTTAGACTGGTTATATAGGATGCCATTTGGTGGTAACTGTCTGTTTGTATCACAATTTCTGGGTGGCTTTATCTTTGAAGCTAAAGTTGCTTTGGTAGGTACCTTAGATTGTAATCACATTTGGGGCATTTAACTTGTATGCTAAGCTAAGTAGATATTGACTTGATTTTTAAATGGGTCTTGTACGGTTCAGATGGAATGCCGACAGCAGTGTGGTCCTCTTGTTTTCCTTGAGCATTTATCGCTCTTGCGTTCCGATAGTGCGGTGCGTGTGGCTAGACGTCTTCTTTGGCGTTACTTACCGTCGCGCCGATATTTTTCCTATCGGATGATCCGTTCATGCTTCGGATGAGCGCCTTCGCTCCCCAGACGTCCCCCAGAAAATTCCAATCTCTTCGTTTGCAGATGGTTCATCAGCGCGGTCTTTTTTTAGAAGGATTCCTCCCACGCGACCGAAACTCTAACTACGACATTTCCGAACGCGCATAATCTTCGGAGATTATATTTCCTCCTTTGAGGTACGAGATATCGTGAAGTCGCCAAGTCACAGGACTACCTACAATTTCGTCTTTTTACTCTTTCACGTCGAACGAAGCCATATTTTCGTTCCATCAGAAATGCTCTATTCGAACGTCTTCGCAGTATGTACTCAAACGGTGCGAATCGATTCACCGTTGCGATTTTTCCGAAAATCGGTAATTCCCTACGCAGCAATCGTGACATTATCTCTCGTCGTGTAACTCTCTTTTCTCGGTGCGAGAGTTCTCTTAATCCGCACTTTTGTTTTTCGCGAATCGCCTAGCTCTCAAGCGTAAACTACTTTAAACCATACCTCGTTCGTACGCTCTTTTCCCTTTTAACCTACCGTTGCCACATCGAATCCTCAACCTTGTCTGACAGACTCTTCGAAACATTGCAGATGTTAATTTTGAATTGTTTCTATTTTGATACAATTTTCATTACGCAAATTGGTAATGACTTGGGTGTTTTAGCATTTACAAGAGGAAAAAAATGTTCACTGTCTTAACACGTATGATAACTCAAAAAACAAAAGAACAAAAAACTCGTATATTTATTATATATATATATATATATATATATATGTATATATATATATATGTATATATATATGGAACAAATAATACAAACACAATTAAAGAGTATTTTTCAAATATCACACATGATACTTCAAATAATAGAAACTAATGAAAATCACATATGATTTCTATATGATATCACATATGTTACAACTAAATACAAAGATATTAAATCATATATGATATCACATATGCTTTTCCAAAACCTATTAAATAAAGTTATAAAATATGATAACTTAAAAAACAAAAGAACAAAACTAGTATATCATATATGATAAATATATGTACAAATACTACAAACACAATTAAAGAGTATTTTTACAAATATAACATATGATACTTCAAATAGATAGAAAACTAATGTAAAATCACATATGATTTCTATATGATATCACATATGATAAAACTTAATATTAAAAAAGATCCAAACAAATGGGATTATTAAAAAATATACCAAACACAATAAAGAATAATTTTTGAAGTATCACATATGATAATTCAAGTAAAAAGGATCTAATGCAAAATCATATATGATTTCAATATGATATCATATATGATACAACTTATTAAAAACAAACAGTTTGCTGAACTTATCATTGGACCAAAATCTATTTATTCATGAATCAAGTCTTCATCTTCTTGCACCAATTCTTCTTCGTCTTCAGCCAAATCTACTTTTTCTTGAACAACTTCCTCTTGACACACTTCTTTTTGAACCACAACTTCCTGTTGACACACTTCTTTCTGAAATACAGATTTATCTTGAACTTCAAACCTCCCCGGGCATGTCCTCTTGTTATGATCGGTACCGCCACACAATGAACATTTTCCCTTCAAACTTTTTTCAATTGCTTTCTCTTTTCTTCCTTTGATACGTAACTTTTTTTGTCCTTTGGTCTATCCAACAGTTGGATTGTTAACATCAACAGTAGGCGGCTTTGGAACTCCAACAAGCTGCTCCAAATTATCAGTTTTGTTTTTTGAAGGAGGATTTGGGCAATCAGCTTCAACCTCTTTCTTTAGTGACTTTAACTTTTCAACAAAAGCGCCTAACCTTGGCTCATCGTTACTCAACAAATTGACACAATGATCAACAATCGAAGTTGCCTCATTCACACAATTCTCAACAACCACATTCTTCTCACCATATATGTTTCTTTTGTTCCTCAAAGCAGGAGGTATAAGGTTCTTCGTCCAACGCCTCAAGATGTATTGTTGTGGAATCATTTCAACATTGGCCTTCTTAAAGACACAAAAAATATGCTTGCATAATATGCCAACTCTCACAAAAAGCTGACATGAACAAACAATTGAACCATTTCCCACGTTCTGCAACACCTTCAAAAAGCAAAAAAATAATTAAAAAAACAAAAAAAATTCAGTCTATAATCATATATGATTATACATAATAAAAAACTAGAAACTATATCTCAAAAACAATACATACTTTATAAAGTCCATATTTTTTGAGAAACAAATCAACTGTATCACCTTCTTCAGCTTTATCATACTTTATCCACAGAGTTTAAGGTTTTCTTCTTCTTATTCGGCATTTCATAACATTAAGACTCTCTTTGATAATACACACCTCGGATCCTTCAACCAAACTTTTCGAATCTATTTGGCAATGCCGAAATAAGCCAACAACTATTTCTTTCTGAACCAACTCAAACAACGAACGAGTGTAAACATTAGACGCATGATGTTCAATCTTAAGAAGGGTCTTAAGCTTAGGAACAGTATCAATTGTCTTATGATCTATCCTTTCTTGTACATGCCTTTGCTTCTCCATCGCCGTTTCAAAACAGTTCATAAAATTTATAAGAGTCGAACCAGAATTTGTAAAATGATAGAAAAAGGAGTTCTCACTCTCTGACCTAGACGTCGTCCTCATCAATCCACATAATGGAGAGTCAATAAAATATGCAGGAATCCAACTTGAACGAATATTAAACTTCTTTGTTAACCACTTATGATTCTCCAACTTAAACTCTTCCATCAACTTTCCCCATTTATACTCATACTCTTCGGGACCAATGTACATATTCCATACAATTTTATTCAGCTTCTCTTTAAAGTCAGTCTCATCATAGATTTTTGCACAAATTTGAAAGAAGAAAAACAATAAACTTTTAACAATTAATTCATAGTATCAACTGTGATATAACAAACAACTTAAAACTGAATTATCATATATAGAATCATATATGATAATACAAATGATATCAAACTAAAATTGTATATTGAAATACAATATGTGATTAAACAAGAGAGTACTTAGAAAGGTATAAAAATACCTTAGCAGGAAGCTTTTGGGTGATATGCCACATGCATAAACGATGCTTGGACCCACCAAACTCAGCTTCAATAGCATTCCTCATTGCTCCATATTGGTCAGTGGCTACTATACTAGGTGCTTTCCCAAAAGCTTTCATAAATGTTTTCAATAACCAAATGTTAGATTTTGTAGTTTCATTCTTCAACAAACCAGCAACAACCGTAACACATTTCCTATGATTATCTATCGCGGTAAAAGGAACAAACACCATCTTGTATCTGAAAAAAACATAAAAAAACTGAAATAACACAAAACATACTACAACTAAGACACTGCTTACAAAAAAGAATTCTTACTTGTTTATCTTAAAGGTAACATCAAACGATACAACATCGCCAAACTCCCTGTAATTGTACTTAGAATCTTCATCGGCCCAAAAAATAGCAGTAAGCTCAACATTCTCAACCAAGTAATCAAACGAAAAGTCAGATGCGTGCTTCTTTCTATTTTCCATCTTATGAATAAGCATTTGAGCATCACTGTCTCCTATATAGCAATTCACGCTTCTAAAAAAGTTCTTAAAATCGACAGTAGTACCGTGAAGAAGCAAATAAGAACCCTTGATACCGGTTAGAAGTTGATGAGCTCTTGTTGCACCTATGTCCACACTAGCAGCTTTCACAATAAACGCTTGCTCCATATAAGTCAGCTGCCTCTCTGTCTTTGACAAATGCTTGTACTCTTCACGTTCAAGTTCGTGATTATGAATAGTATCAAACATATGCAGAACAAACTTTCTAGTACAAGTATCCAAATTAAACACAACAAGAGCTTTGCATCCAGTTATATGAAGGTTTGAATTTCTCTTTTGTTTGTCACTGTTACCTAAATCTAGTAGTGTCTACGTGTATTCCTTTAGGGCAACCCATCCTATTGCAAACTAAATACTTTTGTTTAACATCTCCATTCAACATTCTTTTCTGACATGAACGCCTAACTACAAACCCTGCTTCTGTAGCATACTTCATATATGCAACAACACAATCCTCAACTGAATCATAAACAGTCCCTTTAACTAGTAAAACATCCGCAGAAACTTGTGGAATGTAATAAATAGTTCCACTAGGAGTATCAAAATTAGAATGACTAACAAACGATTCAAGAGTACACAACGCATTCAACTCTAAAAAAAAATGAAAATGAAAAAATAATTAAGATGTTTCAAGAGAAAATGAAAAAAAATCACATATGATATCACAAATTATATATATTATAAACACAGGCTGTGATATCATATATGATATCACAAATAATAAACAAAGTCTGCTTATTAATAACTAATAAGTTACAAACAACTTAATTCAGATAATATAAACACACAAATTGAATAAAAAAAACTTATGAACATAAACTTACTTTTAACAGCATGAGTCTCATTACTATCGTTCTCATAAGCAACAATCTCTTCAGCAAAAGCATTAAGATCAGTATCAGACGGAACAGAACTTCCAACAGCAACATCAGACGAAACATAATTATGAGAAACAACAGATCGCGCACTGGAATGGCTAGAATCCATAAAACCTGATTAATAAAATCAAAATAAGCTAATAAGCTAGTTTATTCGGAAAAAAACTAAAAATAAAAAAATATAATATAAACAAATCAGTTAAATCTAACCTGATATTAATGAATTAAAGAAGGATATGATCGACTGAAGAAAAAAATGATCGATTGAAGAAGACGATGATCAATCGATAAGTTTGTTCTATTAATTAAGTTATTCGTTGGTCAAAGAGAGAGAAAAAATAGATCGAAGCTAAAACACACACTATGTGTGTGAATTAAATGAGACGGTTAGTAAAAAAAATTAATTTATATCGGACAAAATAGCCCTTGTAGTGTAAATTGTGAATTTAATCTCATTCGTTGGATCATATGAAAATGAAGAGTGGATATGAGTCCCTCAGTATCCAATAAAAGTTTGGTATCCAAATGAACTTAAATCTTTTAATTAAACATGAGTAAAAGAAAATATAAAGAGTAAATGACCATTCTACCCTCACATGCATTGCACATGAAAGGATTTAACGAACCAGGCTAACGAAAGTTAACATGAAGGACTGTGGATTTGATTCTTTGTAAAGACTAAAGATATGGACAGTCAATCCAACTCAAAAAAGTTTTAGACACTAGATGCATTTTTTAACAAACCACATCCATGTCAAAGTACTCTGTAATTAACTAGTTATAATGGCTAAGAAATAGGTTGGGATGCATCAAATGTTTCCAACAATTATTATAATTTTAGTAGCA
Source organism: Tanacetum coccineum (assembly GCA_026074375.1). NCBI lineage: Eukaryota > Viridiplantae > Streptophyta > Magnoliopsida > Asterales > Asteraceae > Tanacetum > Tanacetum coccineum. Next base: position 595 of record BQNB010065135.1, on the reverse strand, counting down.
AGTATTTCATGATCATATATTCATAATTGAATTTTGCTAATATGTATCCAGTCACATTTTATGATCATATCTTAGACATTACAGTAATAGTTTTATACAATATAAAGAAAAGCAACCAAACATTTTTATTTTATTTTTGTTAGTTTTTAAAGATATTAGTTGCATCTCACTTTACTTGCATGTATGTTAAATCAGACATAAGGATTAACAAAAAGAACTCAATATTCCACTTGTTTGTTAAATTTTGCCATAATTTATGTAATATAAACAAAGAAAACAGAAGAAGTGCGTACGGCGTACCCATCAGGATAAATATTTCTGGTGACCTGAAACAGGATAAACAACGATGGATTGCAGTCAGTTGGAGTGATGGTATCCTTGAGATGATCTGTGTCTGAATAACTTCCTTGAAAAGTTGTGGAAAGAGCTAACAAATGCACAAGTATTTTAATGAAATGCAATTACATGTTGAAAATGAGTCCTAATGCTTGATAAAATAGTGTTGGAAGTCATTGTAAGCTTGATGACGTATAATGGGTATACCAAGCCTCTGGGCTTGGGCCACATTATCACTTGGGCTTTATGGCTAAACCTA
>BQNB010065134.1:0-35049 GCA_026074375.1 Tanacetum coccineum | reverse complement strand
CTTTTAAACCTGCAACCAAGAACTGTACCCTCCATGTACCCGCCAAAACCCAAACTACCATTTCCCACGGTTTTTCTTGCCATACCACCTCCCAAGTACCCTCTACACCTTTCCCCACTCACCCCAACCCTTATAACCCTGCCATGTTGGCAATCTCACAAACCCACAACCAATCGATGGCTGAGATTGTGTATAAAGTGAAGTTAAGGGCTAGGATTGCATGAGGGACTTTCTACACACATAACAAACACAGCTAGCACAAACCAAGACTCTTGGGGACTTCTATAAAAGAAAAGAAAAGCAAGCCGAACAAAAACACACCCTGTTTTTTAGTTTAATTTTAATTTAAGTATTTCTTTTAAGAATTATTGTACTCAGTTGTTTTAAAAGTTTTATGTGTAATTTCTGCAAGTTTTTATAAAAGTTAAGAATTTTCTTGTGTTATTCCAATTGTCAAAATTTCAAGCATCATTTAAGTAGCTTAATTCTGTTTAAATTGATGAAACATATGTTAAGAGTTATATAAATCCACTTGTAATCCCTTATCTCTGCCTTATTTCACCAAACTCAGTTAAAAAACGTTTTTTTTACAAATTAAGGGGGTGTTTGGCATTACACTTAAAATGGGTCAAATTGGGTTTTCCATGGGTGAACACCACTCAGCCAACTTTGGCTGAGTGTGTGAGGTTTATTGGGCCACTTTAAACACAATTTTTAGTGTAAAAATAATTTTTTATGCATCCTTTTGTAATCTGTCAAAATTCATAAGCCTAAAACAAGCTTAAGTGCTCAAGCTGCCTATGCAGCTTAAGCACATTGTTCTTGTGCTCTTGGGTGTTGTTTCTAGCCATTTACCAAAGCCCATGTTCTGTCTCTTTTAACTTGACCAAGTAACAAGTCAAAGAGTTTGTATGTATTTTTTTTGAGAATAGCCATTTTTAAGCCATTTGTTCAGCAGTTTTAATTAAACCTTAGGGCCTCATATTTTGAATATAAGTTCATTTACATGTCCTTTTTATCTGTTTGTAATTGATTTTAGGTAATAAGCTCTTAAGAGCTTATTTCTATAAGCTCAAAAAGCCTTAAGCTCACTGCTTAATGTCCCCTGGTGCTGAGCACCCAATCTCAGCCCCCTTTTCCAGCTTATTTATCTATTAGACTCCTAGGGCTTTTTGCTTTTTAGTGTAGCCTATAAGTAGCCCTTTAAGCCCCCAAAGTAGCTCAGCTTAATTCCTTTTCTAGCATAGGTTTATCTTAGGTTTAAAGTAGCACTTTTTCTGTTTTCTTATTAAAACTGTCTCATAAGCTTATTTCATTTCTAGCTTATTTAGGGCTTAATTTAGGTAGCTTTAGCTTATTTAAGAATTCCCTAGCCTATTTATCTGTCCCCTTTTAATTTTAGCTTATTTAGGAGCCTTAATCCCCAATAAGCCAAGCAAAATAAGCTCATAAGCTTATTAAGTTCTGCAGTTTCAAAAAGCCACATTTCTGGCTTATTTAGTGAGAATCAGCTTATGCACCTTTTATGAAAATTGTTCCCCCTAAGCCCCTTATCAACTTTGCTTCTTTGGCTTTTTGATAATAAGCACTTTGGACCCACCTTGCAATCGGGGTCCACTTCAGGGACCATTTGTGTAATTTTGTCTTTTCTAGTTAACATTGTTAGTCCCTGTGGTTAGTTAGCCTGTTACCCCGTTTGTCCTTGTGTCCTTTTCACTGTTAGTCCTTTTAGTTAACCACAGTTAGTTTATTTAATTTAATTAATTAAATTAGGTTTAAAATTAATTAGTTTAATTACTTTTAATTTAATCAGTAACTTTTGGGCATTTTTATATTTTTAGAATTGTTAACTTTTTCTTTATTTAATTTTATTTTTTCAGAATTTTTATAACTTTTATTTTTTGTCTTTTTCTATTTTCTTAGTTTTAATTAGTTTTTAATCTTTAAAAATTCATAAAAAATCCAAAAATTAATAAAAAAATATTTTTCTTTTTTATAAAATTTTCTTTTGTCATTTAGTGTCTAGGAAAAATATAAAATTTAGTGTAGGCTTAATTTTTCTTAAATTTCAGTTTTAGACCCGTTTTACCGGGTGATTTTACACGTTTCTTTGTCGTTTTACATTCAAACGGACCTCCGTTTTAGTTCTGTTTTCCTTTATTTTTCAAATTAAGTGTAATTAGAATTTAATTTTGTTTTTTATTTTAATTAGCATTTATTTTTTCTTATTTTTAATATTTAGTTCCGATATAGGTTTCCGATACCTGATTCTGTTCCCCGTATTTAATTTAGATTTAATTTTAGGATTTCCTTATAACTAATTTTGTATCCCGTAGTTTTTAAGATCCCCATTTCCTATACTTGTTTCCCGTAGATTAAATTAGGTTTTATTTAATTAACTTTAGTTTTAATTATATCAGTGTTTCCATCATTCAATTTCTCATCAAACCAGGATAAATTTCAATTGCAGCCTCGTTGGGACATACGACCCGGGAATATCTCTTCCGGAATCTTTTTATCATTGATTCTTATATATTTAATCTCTTTGTGTAACTTTTGACCTTTTCCCTTGGTTAAGGGCATTTGGTTGAGATTTGCATTTGAGTTATTTTATATATATACTATCAGACGAATCAACGAAGGGCCACACATGAGCCCTTCGAAAAATAATCACCTAAATTCACGTTATCAAGAAAATGTAAAACGTTCGAAGGGGTGACGAAGGGCCACACATGAGCCCTGCAAAAAATAATCACCTAAATTCACGTTATCAAGAAAATGTAAAACGTTCAAAGGGGTGACGAAGAACCACACATGAGCCCTTCGAAAAATAACACCTAAATTCACGTTATCTGGAAAGCATAAAAGTTCGAGAGGTGATGAAGAGTCACACATGAGTCCTTCAAAAATAACACCTGGACTCACGAAAACTCTCTAAAGGTTTCAACTAAAAACCTAAAAAGCAGCCAATATACGAACAACAAAATGCTTGATAAAAAAACCATCAGCAAAAGGAAAGGGCCTATAGGCCATACATAAACTTCACGGTAGATCCTTTGCAATAACAAAACAATAAATTGAAACCTGAAGTCATGGGCACACACCACCCGGAATAGACAAAACAACCATAATACTACTTAACCCTTGAAGATGAAGGTTTGGAACGAGATCCAGATTAGGTTGGTCGAATTAATGGAGGCTTCTTCTATAATAGCTGTTCCAACGAAGCATACGGATTGGTGACATATTCAGCTAGGAAGGGATATGAAGCATTTAATAAAGCATCACCAGCTCGATCATATTCTTCTTTTGACGAAGGCCGATAGCCTGGCATCTTCTCTAAAACAAAAGGCTCATCCATAGCAGCCACTTCTTCGAAAGCTTAAGATCAACCATAAATAATAGAGGACCTAACAAGCTTTTCTATAAGGACACCTAGATCATCGCTACGAATAAGCTTCATAGCTGCATCCGGAATAACTTTGGAAACAACAGCGGCTCTATCTTGCTTCAAGCTATCTATCTCCTATAACAATTGAATTTTAGAAGACTTAAGCCTCTCCTTTTCAAATTTAATACCTTCTATTTTAGTCCGAAGAGAAGACAGAGTCTGTTCATAATCAACCTATTTTTTCTCCTCAAGTATAAGCCTGCTATACTCACTATTAAGACCATCCACTTGTCCCTGCAAAGCTTTGATCTCAGCACGCATATCAGAGATAAGAGGATTCTTATCTAAATCCTGAAGAGCCTCATTACACTTTCTTTCCAGTTTAGCATAGGCCCTATCCTTGTCAAGCTCCCATGCTCGAATAGCATCATAAGAAGTTTTGGCCTTTTGAAGTGTAGAGATAAGTTCTCGAGTCCTACTGTTTAACACATTATCAAGAATAGCTTGTCTCATATAGGCCCTATCATGAATATCATAAAGATGCTCTATGCTTATCTCCCTAAGATGTTGTTTCCAAGATGGAGGAGTAACATGTACAACAACCCAATGACAATCTGTCGCATCCTTTAACTCCTTAGCTAAAGGAAATTCTATAAACAAAAGCGAAGAATAAATGATGACGTGGTTAAAAAATCACATAGAGTTCCATTTTGAAGAAAATCAAAGCATACCATGGATATCAAAATCGCTGTCAACATCCAGAGGAGTAGAAGCCTCACCAGCAACCTTACTAGCATGGGCAGGCACTTTTTGAACTTTCAAAGGCAAGGCCTTTCCAGGAACACCAGAAGCAACCTTCCTCTTGCCAAGAATTTTGAATTTTTTACTCACCTCAGGGTAAGGAGATAAAGATGGACCAATTAAAGTTTGTTCATCCTCCCCATAGGAAGGATCATCAGAATCAGCAACATTCTCAACAACATTTGAGGGGTAAACAGAAGATAGAGGAGTAGCATCAATCAGGGGAGCATTGTTGTTCATAGATTTCGTAGATGGAGAGTTTCAACCTTTACTAGCACCTTTAGCAAGTAGAAAATTCAACTCACCATCAACTTCTCCAAGAATAAAACTCCTGAAGTCCATCTCTATAAAAACACAGATGTTAATAAAACAAAAGAAGAAATGAGTTAAACCACGAGATACATAAAGAAGCAAATATACCCTGTCCCTGATGATAGATTACAGGTCTTTTAGGACTATGTTTCTAAGTAGTCTTCAAACCTGCGAGGTAGAGAATGGGGTCCAGAAAAGTTCAAACAACACAAGGATATGTGGCTATCTGGTCATACAAAGGGTCCATTTCAGGGTGCAAAGGAACTTTATCCTTGAAGGATTTTTTGTCCAATTTATTTTTGCCAAGAAGGAGTTCTGGATAGCCAAAAGGGATGATTTTGTTCTCAATAAAGAAGAAACTACCTTTCCAGTTCCCTAAATGGGTTATGGGATTATGAAGGGCCTTGGGGACATCAACACCCCCTATTAGATAGAGTCAACCAGTCACCCGCATGACCAAGGTTTAAAAAAGACCAAAGGAGATTGACAGTAGGCTCACCCCCATAAGCTTTGCACATCACAACAAAGGTGATCAATTTCACCATATCAAATGGATTAATGCGGGATATGTGTGCTTTGAAATAATTCAAGACCTTACATATGAAAGTAGGAATAGGAAGCCTTAAATTGGAAAGGGAAAAGTGATGAGTATAAAGACTAACATAACCCAAAAGGGTATCTAATATGGCCTGGGATCTCTTGGGAATGATGACCTTGACATCCTGGGGAATGTCAAAGTTAATAACAAATTGATCCAGTCTTTCTCTTGTTAATGTACATGTTTGAGAAGCGAATGTAAATTTGGAATCCATGGAAGGAAGGAAAAAGAATAGGCTACCTTAAGGAAAACAATCTATAGTTGGTAGCGAATGAAATGGTAAAAATATAAGTAAACTATCCTTATATACTAGCGAAAGGGAAAAATCGGCCCGTACACGTGTCTGGTGAGATCGATAAAGACGTTTAAAATTTAAAGAAGAGCACGCATATTTCTCGAGAAGGACCTTTCTCAACTAACTCCCCTATTAAGAAGAAGTAGCATTTAATGTACATTAAGTCTTCGACATGGCTTATGACTTAGTTCACATATTGATAGTCGAAAGCAATGTATTCATAGATATATTACATTCGACTGGGGGGGAGCTTAATGACGTACCCCCACCCCCTCTCAGGCTCGAAGGTATCCCCTTTAAGCACGAATAGGATTTCCCCCCCTAATTACACTATAAGGTCTTTGAATAGTTTCTGGTGGTGTAAAATCATCTTCGGGATGATTACCAGTATGAGAATCCACAACGCGAAGGCCTACACCCTTCATGGGAGGCCTTTGACAAAACTAAAGCAAAGGCCAGATAGTCAAACCCACGTTCTCCATCTCTATCAAGGTCTTCCTACCAAAATAGAGATCATGATACAAAACCTCAAGAATCACCCCTTAAATCGCGAGACACCCCCATGATCACCGGTCTATGCGCTAAGCCTTGTCCCATCTTATTTTGACACCTATAAATAGATGGTATAGGCTCTAGGTATGGATAGAACTTTACAACACTTACTTACGTTATAATACTTTACCCAATATAAAGCACATACTTACTCTCATGCCAGAGGTGATTCACAAGGACTCTCCATGCGTTTCACTTAACGTAGTGTTTTCATTTGTGTTGACACATGTTATTTAAGGCTTGGCAACTCTGCAATCACCTAAAGAACCCTTCGATCTCATCGAAGCTTGATCGTGCCCATATTTGCACAATCAAGACTGTTACCCGATGGTATCCTTTCTACACAATCTTGTTTTCCTAGACATATCAACAGCGATACAAACAAAAGCTGGTTTTCTAAGACCTAACATGCATATTCATCACAAGAAGAACACCACTAAGATCTACATACTAGGTTTCATACAATCATAAATAAAAACAATAGAAGGTTTAGCCAAACATGTTAAAGATAAAGTAAGAACATATAAGAATCACACAACAAGACATATTGAATGATTAAGATAGTCTTACTTGATTAAAACATGAATTGAAGGAAGTACAATAGGGTTTTGATGCCCTAAAATCATCCCAAACAACTGCTAAACAAACTAGAGTTCGTCCCTTTCTTTTACTCTAAAGTTACATACTTAAAATCCTAAAAACGGATTTGTATATATAGGAAAATCGCTGTGACAGCATCGCTTGTTAATCGTGACACCATCATGAATAGAATATTCTAGATAATGGGTTAGGTCATACAATCTAACGCCATCTGGAGATCTTGTGATGCCGTCTTGAGATGGGTTGTGACGGCGTTACGTGTAATCTGTGATGCTGTCACTAGCTTCTGAGTAGAAATTCTTAAAAGATGTTGGTGTAGGTTCGTAGTCTTCTTTGTTTCTTCTCCAAATGAGCCCAAGTTACGTATATTTCCTCCAAATGCTAAATACCTGAAAAGGAATGATTAAGTACCTATTTTAGGCTTAAATGCACGATTTAAAGGGGTTAAACAACCCTGAAAAAGTGTATAAAATGACACCTCATCAAATACCCCTACATTTAGGATTTGCTTTTCCTTAAGCAAATGGGCTTTTCTACCTAGACAATAGCAATATGAGGGTCATTTTACCTACTTTTTAAAAGTATTTTACAGCACAACCTTCTAGACCTCGTAATTAAAAGCACGGAAAGTACATACTAGCACCTCACATAAGTGTTTAGGATTCTCTCTTTCACTCGGGTGTATAATAAATTATAACAAAAGGGGGAAATGGAAAATCAACACTCATTACCTGTCATAACATATAAATTACCATAGGCTTGGTAAAGGATCAAACCTCCACCGCTAGATGCAAGCATTATTCATTACTATCCAAGACGTCATTTTAAAGGGTTGTGGGGTGTAGGTGTAAGATAACATATAATGAAAACAGAAACGGATGGGATACATTTGGGTGGCTTTGGGTAAATTTGGAGTGGAAGGGTTAGCTAATTATTTACACGAATACACTTTGGTTTGGTTGCTAAGCCAAGACTCAGACAAAGATATACAAACTCTACACAACTCTACATCAATCTCTTTCTTTTTCTTTTCTATTTTTTTAAATAACATAATACATTATAACTTGGGGTTTATAACATGTACCCCTACACTTGAACTTTTACATGCTCGATATTTACAATCTAACTAATGACCTGATTTGAGGTGGATCAAAATAACATGGAGATCATCTAACTAATATATGGGGGTATTGATTTAACTTTTCTTCCCCATTCTTCCGCGAAATAAATACTACCATGAATCCCAATCGTCCCAAAATAGTATTTAAAAGGATAAGGACTTAGAAACCGTGTACTCAAATAATTAACTTGGGTTACAACAATAATGTACTAAAAATGAGTACACACAAGGTGGGCTAAGGCTATTTGGGTGTAACAATTGGTTTAAGGGTGACAATGTTCTTCATTAATAGTCTGGCTTAACTAGAAAATTACAAAAACTGTGAAAAAGGATAGGCCTGGAGGGTTGTACTTAGGGTATCCTGCACTAAAGGTGAGTGCATGGCAAGGGTGTGGGATAGTTATATGATCGGTGTGACCATCATAACAATTACAGGTTTAAAACATGGGTTAATCCTAATGCCTCTTATCAAGAAAATCCTAACACTTACTATGCGGTCTAGGGATGCATCACAAAAACAAGTTCTAGAATTTAATATACTACCGGTACACTCTTATAATCCTAAAGTAACCAATACCAATGTTCCAGAAAAGGCGACAAAACCACGCATACACATCCGTAATGATGGAATAGACACACATGATTGCTCACTCCTTAACTCGAACAAGCTAAAGGTATAACATCTAAGGGTGAACCTCACATTTTAGGGGTGGAATTTGAGGGTTTTTGTGCTAGTAATATAAATTCCTATCCACGAGACACTCTTAATACTTCGTTTTCGTCGATATGTGTCATAAAAACTTTTAAATTTGGGTTAAAATCACCTCTTATGCTATGTTTTGATATATTACCTATTGTTTTAAGGACAAAACAAATGGCAAATGAAAGAATAGTTTCTAAGGCTTATTTCCCCCTACACTTAAGTTTAACATTGTCCCCAATGTTCTATAGAAGTACCCGTAAAAACAAATAAAGGGAAAAGAAAACAAGGAAAAAAAACTAGTATTCCCCTAATTTAGTCAATAATGGAGAAGAAACATGCGATAACTGGTTAAATCGTCATCCAAGAATCATCTAATGAAACTTCCTAAGAATTTCCAAGCTTTTTCTCATCAAATATAACCTGTAATCAAAGACAAAGACAACTATACCAATCATAAAATGTGCGATATACAAATATACAATATGAATTTAGGGGTTGACTCGATAAAGTAGTAAAGATAGGATGATAGAATTGTCAAACTTATTGGTTTTGCAGGTTTATAACAGAAGATTACATATTTTAAATGTTATGCAAGTTTTATTTTCAAAAATAATTAAAAACTTCAAGTTTTATAACAGAAGATTACAGGTGTCGTGGTGACTGCGTCGCGTGTAAATCGTGACGCTGTCTCCACGTTTTGTGAAAACGAAATTTTTGTTTTTGATAAAAATATTCCTGCACTTGATTCCATAATTTAATTCCTGTACAAGTGGCTGCATAAAACCTAAGATTTGACAATTTACTCATATGACTCGAAACTGGCATGAATTAATCTAAATAAATTATTTAACATGCTTGAACTTGGTTCAAAAACCGGATAGATTCCCCTACACTTATTGTTTGCAAAATACCTTTAATTGAAATTAAGATGATGTTAAAAACAATACAAATCATGATTACAAGATGTAGTTCGAACATGATAGAATAAAATGAAAAGAATAAAACACATGACAATCCTAATTGCGGGAAAATTAAATATTGGGTTGCCTCCCAAGAAGCACTTTTCTTTATTTATGAGTCTTGTAGCTAGACTCGAAGTCACACGTCCTTACGTGACTTCTCCTTCATCTTCCATTCTAGTTAGGTATTCGGGTCCAAGCTCTAGGCATTCTTTGTAAAATCCTAATATCTTGCTCATTACATACTCTATCCCTCTTTTCTTGTCTTCCTCGTTTCTAAGGTAGACTGATTTTGTGTGCTCTTTCTCAAGGCTCAACAATGATGTTGATCCTAATCTAGATTGATTCCTTAGCTTGTCTAAGGTTAAATTACCTTGGATAAATCCAAAATAACTTGCTGTAGAAACTTTGTATGTATACTAAAGTGTATGCGGAATCTACACCTTAATATCTAGAAGTATAATGAATAAAACAGTAATTGTGAATGAACAATGAATAAAACCAAACACTCAAATATTATTAGATCAATAATACGAGTACTCTTCACTAGTACTGGGGTTTACAACCTTGAAGCTTTTTAATCGACTTTACAACTATGAAAAACTTGTATATCAACTAATGCCCTAGAGCCTCCTTTTATAGACTAAGGAGTCCTAGTCGGCATACAACATATACTAAAGATAAACATAAACCTATAGAATATTGTGACACAATCTATTCTATAATTATCTTCTAATCTTCATCTCTAAGTAATCCTTATCTCTTTACTCGTCTTTATCCTCTAACAGTAGCAATTCTTATAACAGTTGTAATCTAGCAGCATATACTTTTTGTACCAGCAGCATTAATAAACATAAGCAGTAGTAACATTAGTACTAGCAGTACTAATATATACTTACAGTAGTAACTGTGTACTAGCAGTCTTAACTTTACTACTAGCAGCACTAACTACTTAGCATATATTTCAATCTTCAACTCTGAGCAGTCTTAACTTCAACAAGCAACAGTAACTTAATACTAACAGTACTAACTTATACTAACAGTAGTAACTAGCAGTAGTAACTTTATACTACCAGTACTAACTACTTAGCATAATTTTCATTAGTATCACCAACAGTACTAAGTTATGCTTGACAGCACTAATGTATACCTGAGCAGCAGTAACTCTAAGAATCATCTTGAAGTCTTTAAGTCCCAACAATCCTCCCCTAAACTTGTTGTTCATCATATGAATCTTCAAGTTTCTTTATTAAAAGCCCTCATCACTATCAGGAAGATGCATTCAAACTTTTTATTGACCCTTTTGCTGCTTTACCATTAGCTTAAGTAATTGATAGCACATCTCATTCCAATAATCAGCTTGAAGTTTCTTGTTTAGCATATTTGTGATTGTTATTGGTGTGAGGGGATATCTCTTTTCAACTAACATAAAGATGTGCACATTTCTAAACCTTACAAAGTGCACTCCACATGAATCAAACAACTTCTAAATAGTCACTTTGTATCCTTGTAGATTTCTCCATACATCACTCTTTATGTCTGGTTCAAACATAACTTTTAAATCACCCCACAACACTCTTTCATGTTCATCTTCAGGCCTTGTATCACCATGCTTTGTTTTGACCAACTTCCAAAGAGTCTCTAAGTCTTCTCTGTCAATACCCTGAAGCATCCTAATCATAGAAGAATATCTCTTGGAACTTCCATCAGCTCTTATGAATTGATAATGTACCATTATTCCTTCTTTAATAAGCTTGTATTCAACAATCACTAATGGTTTGGTAGCAACCGGTAATAGTACCTGAAGTCTTGGCCGCCTGATCACGAGTCGTAGCATAAACGATCGAGAAAACGATTAGCAAACAAAAACAAGATAGGTTACGGAAGAGAGTTACGCAGAAGGAACCTAATGTCTACCCAATCCTCACAGGTCATAGCCTAAGCTCTAAGGTCATAAGACCTCGTCATGATTAACCTGGCAGCTCTGATACCATAAATTGTAACGCCCCGACCCAAAAGGGTAGAAGTATTACAAATATGGTGTGACATCAAAAGCATACATAATCATAACACAAGCATAAACAGCGGAAGTCTCAAATAAATAACCAAAGGAAATTAAGTCAACATGACTTAAGGTACATAAGTTCCCAAAAGATAGACATATCCAAACGAAATAACAAATGTCTTGAAAAGAAACAATTCATATATCAAAACTAAGATCTCTAGGGTAAGTCCACACTCAGCACTCATAACCCGAAAGCAACCCCAGCTCCTAGCTTAGATACCTGCCGCAGGAAAAGAAAGTGCGGCTGAGCTTACAAAGCCTAGTGAACAGATATATATAATCGAATGCAAAAGATAACGGAAAACAAAGGATATGATACAAGGTACAAAGGATATCACAATACATGATCAAAGGAATACAAATATAAGGTAAGACAAATCAGAAGTCAATTCATAGTGTAAGGTAAGATGAATCAGAAAATCTTTCAAAGGTACTCCAGGCTCACTCATTATTGGTTTGCCTTTGTCCTTAGTCTTCGAAGGCTGTGATGCTTGTGGAGATGATGTTGTTGTTTTGAATTCACTTGGTTCTTGAACTCAACGCCCTCTAGCCGTTTGAGGTCTTGTAGTTGTTGTTGTAGTAGCAGTAGTAACAGCTTTAGGTATATACTTTGATTTTAGTAAGAGTTTGAGCCAAAGTTAGTTCATCAATAACTGTTTGTATGGAGCCCTGTCTGAGCAAATTCATCCATCTTAGCAGCAGTAACTCCTTCATCAGCTGAAACCTAGTTTGAGCATCTACACCCTAATATGGTATCTTGGCACCTAGGACCACTACCTGAACCAATTCCCTAAGGACTTGATCCATTAAGTGTTGCCATGGATTGGGTCTTATTGTTGTTACCACTGTCCTACTCTGCTTCTAAACTAGAAGCAGTAGTGGCAGCCCTTTCCATTTTGTCACCCAACCCTTATGGACAACCTACAACACAACCTATAAATAGGTGGACCACTAGACTGAGGTACTTGGTATCCCTACCTCTTTGACATGCCTAGATGTATTTGATTCTTATTAACAACTTTTGATATTACAAATCCTTCCATCCATGCTTTGACTGTATATTGAAATAAGTAGCATCCCCTCAAACAATACTTTAAGTGGTAAGTATTTGCTTAATAGTTGTAACCTTGGCTCTTATGACATCCAGCAGTACTATCTTTTGCCTGGCAGTACTAATTTTCTCCCTAACAGTATTAAGAGATTTCTAACAGTATTAAGTGTCTTCAATAATTATACAACAACATGCCTCTATTTATCACAAGCACACTAGAAAAGACTAGATAGACATGTGAGAATTCATGAGGATCCATATTTATGCATAACCCATGAATAAAAGTTAAAAACGGAAATTCTACCACCATGTTCTCCTCTCCCAAATGTAACATAACCTACATCAAATTCTTTAAAATCTGAGAGATAAGCTATGTTCCCAGTCATGTGCCTTGAGCATTAACCTTCATCCTCTGTTAACAAATCCTGTGTCATCCTGTTGTGGCTTGCCCTACACATAAAAATAAGGAAATTAGATTCCTTTAGGGACTCAAGCCATCACTGACTTGGATCTGCCTCGTGCATCAATGTAGTTATGTTTCTTTAAGGTGATTGATGCACTATTAGGTTTGGTAGGTCTCCAAACCCAACATGCTGAGGCCTTTACAGCATTTGCCTGATTAACCCTAACAGCATTAACAACTGCAAAATTTGGCCTAGCAGTTTTAACTGCTTTTGGTCTAGCAGTATTAACTGCTTGTGCCTTAGCAGTATTAACTTTTTGGATAAACCTTTTGTTGGTTAATACTATTTTTGGTTGAAAGGGTCTTCTTACATTTAGCACTAAAAACTATAGATATGTGAGAGCAATATTAAATGTCCTGGAAGTATTAAAAGGGACTAGGCCAGTTTTCATTAAAACTGCTCTTGGGAACCAGTTCCTTTGAGCATGGTAGGGTAGTCGTTTGGTAGGGAGGAGGAGGGTTGGTAGGTTTGCAGCCCGGTATAATTGAAATCCGCCATATACCACCTTTCCTTGGAAATTGGTATTTTACAACTGACATGTTACATGATTAAAACTTCTAGCAAATAAAGCAACTTAGTTATACATCACAAAATCAGCTTCCTACTGATTGATTTATGGGTCCATTTCTAATTTTCTTTGAATATACTCCTAGTATTTTATGATCTATACATCTCAGCATACCTAACTGACTTTTTAACTGGTTTTTCATAATTTTTAGGTTTGACAAACTCTACCTTTTTATCAACAGGAAAAATAGTTTCTTTATCAACATTAAGTGAAGACTCAACAAGGCTACTTGTGTCTTTTGATAGTTTTTCTTTTACCAAAGAGTCATCAGAATTTTCCTTAGAATCATCTGATTTTTTATCACAAACAATGTTAGACTCTTGCTTACTATTCTCAGAACCATAACCTTTGAATTCAGGCTCTTTGAATTCATCAAGACCAGAATAAGACAAATCAAGCTTTTTAGGTCTATTATAGATTAAAGGATGAGGTAGAAGAACTACACTATACCCCAAACCCTTTTTACTTTTGTCAGTTATCTGACTCCCTAACAACTTGTTTAGGTATTTTGAGGCTTTATCAAATTTCTCAATTTTAAATTCAATACCCTCTTTTTCTTGCTTAACTTTCTCAAACTCACTTTTAAGTACATTTATTTCATAATATTTGCAAGCTACTCCTCTTTTAAGAACTGCAACTTCTTCACTAAAAAGAACCTCATTCTTTCTATATGTGATAAGTTGTTCTTCTATAGTTGCTAAACCTCTTTTATAAGTAGCTGCTGTAAATTCAGTTTGATTAAGCTTAACAATCAAATCATCACATTGTTTCTTAAGAGTTTCATAGTTTTTTAGACAAGTTTTAGAGCAAGTTTTATCATTGTATACCTCAGAGTTTAAAAACGCCATTAGAGCCATGTTTGTCTGAACTTGTTCTTTTGCCATGTCACTCCAGTCAAAACCTACACCATCTATAGCCAACATTACCTTTGAAGATGTGTCTTCATTATTTCCATGCTTCCTAGTGTTGTCTTGATTTTTAAACTGACCCTCCTTGTTCCTTGGCGCTGATTCAAATTCCATGACTTCTAGATCAAAGTTTCTTAAAGCAACGCTCTGATACCACTTGTTGATCCCAATCCTTGATCGATTCCTTAGCTTGTCTAAGGTTAAATTACCTTGGATAAATCCAAAATAACTTGTTGTAGAAACTTTGTATGTATACTACAGTGTATGCGGAATCTACACCTTAATATCTAGAAGTATAATGAATAGAACAGTAATTGTGAATTAACATAAGAACAATGATATTCAACAAGGTGTTTCTTCGTTAATAACCAAATGTTCCTAACAGCCCCAATTCTAGATGATCAATTCTAGAACGTGTTATTAAACTATAACAAGGAATCAAAGATCCTTGAGGCTGAAACACACAAATTCTAGGCGTCCACTTAGAGGACTTGACACCTAGAACACACACACTTTTTTAGTGTTTACATCTTGACACACAGAAAACTATATCTAGGGATCTCTTTATATAGTAGAGTCCTTCTAGATTTACAAGGGAAAATATAATTGTATAAGGAAACTAAATCTTTTAATTCTTTAATAAAAACTTCATATTTCTTCAAGAATCATATCTTTTGGAATCTTTTATCTTTTGTAGAATATCCTCCACCAGCTTGTAGAATTCCATAATTGTCATTTAAGTCCCTCTTGTTTCCTTTTCTTTTGTACCAGCAGCACTAATAAACATAAGCAGTAGTAACATTAGTACTAGCAGTACTAATATATACTCACAGTAGTAAATGTGTACTAGCAGTCTTAGCTTTACTACTAGCAGCACTAACTACTTAGCGTATATTTCAATCTTCAACTATGAGCAGTCTTAACTTCAACAAGCAGCAGTAACTTAATACTAATAGTACTAACTTATACTAACAGTAGTAACTAGCAGTAGTAACTTTATACTACCAGTTCTAACTATTTAGCATAATTTTTGTTAGTATCACCAACAGTACTAAGTTATGCTTGACAGCACTAATGTATACCGGAGCAGCAGTAACTCTAAGAATCATCTTAAAGTCTTTAAGTCCCAACAATCCTCCCCTAAACTTGATGTTCATCAAATGAATCTTTAAGTTTCTTTATTAAAAGCCTTCATCACTTATCAGGAAGATGCATTCAAACCTTTTATTGACCCTTTTGCTGCTTTACCATTAGCTTAAGTAATTGATAGCACATCTTATTCCAATAATCAGCTTGAAGTTTTTTGTTTAGCATATTTGTGATTGTTATTGGTGTGAGGGGATATCTCTTTTCAACTAACATAAAGATGTGCACATTTCCAAACCTTACAAAGTGCACTCCACATGAATCAAACAACTTCCAAATAGTCACTTTGTATCCTTGTAGATTTCTCCATACATCACTCTTTATGTCTGGTTCAAACATGACTTTTAAATCACCCCACAACACTCTTTCATGTTCATCTTCAGGCCTTGTATCACCATGCTTTGTTTTGACCAACTTCCAAAGAGTCTCCAAGTCTTCTCTGTCAATACCCTGAAGCATCCTAATCATAGAAGAATATCTCTTGGAACTTCCATCAGCTCTTATCAATTGATAATGTCCCATTATTCCTTCTTTAATGAGCTTGTATTCAACAATCACTGGTGGTTTGGTAGCAAGTGGAATAGCATCAATTGCTATATCATCATCTTTGACTATCACCATATGCATTTTCAGCTCAGCTTCATTATCTTCTTCAACTTCTTCATTCTCATCAGTCTTTTGCTTCTTAGACTCATCAGATTCCAGTTTATCTCCTGCTCTCTTTGCACTACTATCTTGTGCAATTTCTGTCTTCTTAGAACTGCTTTCATCCTTCTTTCCACTAATTTCTTGAGCTTCTAAATTCATAGCCACAAAAGAATTTACTCTTTTCATCTCCTTGCCAAACAGCTTTTGGATTTCATTATAGCTTCTACCCTTTAGCTGATTGTGTTTATATCCACCCATATGCTTAAGATAGACAGGCATTTGATTTCTCTTTTGTGCCTTGGTAGGAGGTCTATTTCTCTTTTCTTGTGCACTTAATGTAGCAAAATGTTTTCTCCTCCTCTCTATAAATTCCATAAATAGTTTTGCCTTCTCCTCATCTGTCAACTCATATTGCTCTCTTGTTTGCCCCATTTCACATTTTGTAGGTAAAAGTCTGGAGTCTTCATCTCCGCATGTATAAATTTATATAGATGATGACTATGATATCGATTATGTTAAGATTATGTAGTCTAAGCGTGGGCAGCTTTAGACTTTTTGTTTATTCCGAGCCTCGTGGGCACTCCTTTGTTATCCTTAATTCTTAATCATCGCTTATTATTTCGTATGACATTTGTTTAGCAGATTCTCGTGATCTGTTTCGTTCATTCCTTTGTTTTATTACCGTTATTATTATTATATCTGTTCACTGAGCGTTAGCTCAGCCGCGTTTTCTTTTCCTGCGACAGGTACTAAGCTGGAAGCTGGGATATGAGTGTTGAGAGTAGGAGCTTTTAGATGACCCACCTTTAGAAGAACCATTTTTATTTGGATTTATGTTTTAAGACCTTTCCTTTTGAAGATTTCTTTCATTTGACTTTGTTGGAATTTAATACTGTTGGAAGTCATTTTATTTTATGACTTGTTATTTTAATTAATAAAGTCTTTCGCTTGCTTTTATATATTTTTTGATTTGACACATAAATGGATGACTTTGCTCTTTATCGGAGCGGGGTGTAAACACAGGTACGTTACAGATGAAAGGTAGTAGATCGGAAAGCGTTTGGATTCATGAAGAAACCGTCGTTTCTTCTTGTTTTATTTTTCTTTTTCTTTAAAAGGAAAGAAAGAAATTGCTCACTTCCATGATTCAGCCATTAGAGGACATTCTGGAGTGGATGTAACAACAAAGAGATTTACCACTTCTATTGGATAGGACTGAGGAAAATGGTCAAAGAATGGGATAGAAATTGTGATGTTTTTCAAAGAAACAAAGAAAATTTGGCTGCCTACCTAGGTTTTGCTTCAACCTTTGCCCATTCGAGACAAAATTTGGCAGGATATTTCCTAATGAAATTATAGTCTTTACCCTTGTCCCAAGGGAAAAGTGCTCTGTTGGTGGTGGTAGATAGGTTGTCCATGTATGCTCATTTTTTACCCTTGAGTCATCCCTTTATAGCTCTTCAAGTGGTTCAACTTTTATGGGATAACATCTACAAATTACTTGGCCTACCTAAAACAATTTTCAGTGAAAGAGAGAAGATTTTTTATGAGTCTGTTTTGGCCGTCAAATATTCAAGATGCTACAAAGTTCAGCAAAATATCTTCTACTTACGACCCACAGACATCCGTGGTCCAAACATAAATAGTTGACCAGTGTTTAGAAACTAAATTAAGGTATATGACCAGGGTAAGAGCCTAAGGATTGAATGAAAATTAATTCATTTGGTAGAAAATTTGGTGTCACACAAATCTAACACTTCAATTAACAAAAAAAACTGCCCTAATGAAGTGTGTATGGTTGACCCCCTCCTTCACATATCCTTATTGGCAAATAGATGGTGTAGTGGATTTAGTAAGGCAGAACTTTACAAGCAAGAAACAAACAATTCAAATTTAAGTTTCAACTTGAAAAAGAGGCGTAAGCCAGAATGAAACTCAATGCAGATAAGCCAAGTCATGAGAGAGTGCATGTAGAAAGAGCTGGGTGTATTTGAAATTGCAACCATAAATGTAGCAAACTATAAGACAAAGGAGGCAGCACAAGTTATCATCAAAAGTTTTTTTTTTGTAACCATTTTCATATTGTGAAAAGGATTGAAAGGAAGCCTAAAAGCTTCAGGTTACCAGCTTATGTTATGGGAGTGAATATTGCAAACCTATTTTTGATTCATACACTCCTAAAATATGTTCATGACAGTTTATACCCGCACACCAACTTTACCTTTTTTCACCCATACTTTCTATGGAGGATATAATGTCATGACATATATTTTTATGAGTGGTAAGAATCAAAAAATAAGTAGTAGCAAGAATCACCACACCCATAACATAAGCTGGTAACTGAAGCTTATAGGCTACCTTTCAAATCCTTTTCACAATATGAAATGGTACAAAAAAAAAACTTTGATGATAACTTGTGCTGCCTCCATTGTCTTATAGTTAGCTACCTATATGGTTGCAATTTCAAATACACCCAAGCTCTTTCTACAAGCACTCTCTCAGACATGTGCTTATCTGCTTGAGTTTTCATTCTGGCTTACGCCTTTTTCAAGTGAAACTTCAACATTTGAATTGTTTGTTCTCTAGCTTGTAAAGTTCTGCCTACTAAATCCACTACACCATCTTTTGCCACATAAGGAATATGTGAAGGAGGGGTCACACCATACACAACTTCATAGGGCAGTGTTAATTGAAGTGTAAAAATTTGTGTGACACCAATTTTCTACCAAATGAATTCATTTCATTCAATCCTTAGGCTTCTCCCTGGTCATATACCTTAAGTAAGTTTCTAAACACTTGTCAACTATTTATGTTTGACCACGAGTCTGTGGGTCGTAAGTAGAAGATATTTTTGACTGAACTTGTAGCATCTTGAATATTGACGGCCAAAACAGACTCATAAAAAATCTTCTCTCTTTCACTGAAAATTGTTTTAGGTAGGCCAAGTAATTTGTAGATGTTATCCCATAAAAGTTGAACCACTTGAAGAGCTATAAAGGGATGACTCAAGGGTAAAAAATGAGCATACATGGACAACCTATCTACCACCACCAACAGAGCACTTTTCCATTGGGACAAGGGTAAAGACTATAAAATTCATAGAAATATCCTGCCAAATTTTGTCTCGAATGGGCAAAGGTTGAAGCAAAACCTAGGTAGGCAGCCAAATTTTCTTTGTTTCTTTGAAAAACATCACAATTCTAATCCCTATCTTATGACCATTTCCTCATCTATCCAATAGAAGTTGGTAAATCTCTTATGTTGTTACTTCCACTCCATAATGTACCTCTAATGGTTGAATCATGGAAAGTGAGCAATTTCTTTCTCTTTCCTTTTCTAAGAACAAGAAAAATAAAAACAAGAAGAAACGACGGTTTCTTCATGAATCCAAACGCTTTCCGATCTACTACCTTTCATCTGTAACGTACCTGCTGTAACACCCCGCTCCGATAAAGAGACAAAGCATCACATTATGGTGTCATATCAAAACATATATAAAAGCAAGCGGAAGACTTTATTAAATAAAAATACCAAGTCATAAAATAAAATGACTTCCAACAGTATTAAATTCCAACAAAGTCAAAAAAAAACACTACTTGTGAAATGAAATCTTCAAGAGTAAAGTTCATAAAACATAGAATCCCAAATAAAAAGGGTTCTTCTAAAGGTGGGTCCTCTAAAAGCTCCTACTCTCAACACTCATATCCCAGCTTCCCGCTTAGTACCTGCCGCAGGAAAAGAAAACGCGGCTGAGCTAACGCTCAGTGAACAGATATAATAATAATAACGGAAATAAAACAAAGGAATGAGAACCCAGATCACCGAATCTGCTAAACAAATTTCATACGAAAAAATAAACATGATTAAGAATTAAGTGATAAACAAATGAGTGCCCACGAAGCTCGAAACAAAAGTCAAAAGCATGCCACACCTAGACTACATATCTCACATACATCGATAACATATCATATCATATAAAATATAATACAAGGAGCCTGCAGACTCCAGATGTAACCTACAAAAATGTGAAATGGGGTGTATTGCACAACCACAACCATTCACCATTAACTAAACTGAACAAAGTACCTAGGATGCACCTTACGCTCCGCTTGCAAAACAAGATATATACCATATCACAAGCACTAAGGCGAGTGTACGAACATATATAATCAAATCAAAATAAGTGCACATACAAAATAAATGCCGTTACTAATCACATACCACAGTTTAGTGTCATGCCATTGGTGTGCATCAATGACATGGGTCATGGTACTCGTCCATGACTAATACAAATTAGTCTGCGGGCAAGATTAAAGCGAAGATATAAGTGAACAAGTTTCAAATAATCCAATTATGGAAACGAATCCAGTAGCATATTCCAAACAAGAACCAAACGAATATTGAATCAAACGGATTATCAACATCAAATGACGTCATGATTAAAGGAAAGCAAATCATAGGAATATCCAATTCCGAATATCAAATAGATCAAGTAGCCAAAAAAAAATGAAGTGTCCTTACTAATAGGACGGAATATCTGTACCTTAACGAACAAGCAAAGGAGAGAATGAACACGAAGACAAAAGATCACAACCTCTTCACTGAATCTACAATAACCCATGATTACATGTCATAATCTATCTTATTTTATATGTTTTATCACTTGATGTTACCATAAATAAAGTTTACTTGACCCAATTAAGGTTTTCAAAAATTTCAAATTTTGACTACTAGTATTCCAAGGTAAGTACCCAAACATAAAATGACCCATAAAAACATCTCTAAAATTACACCAAAAATTACTGAAGGTTCCTACATATGTCTAATAACACCCATGGATCATTGTTTCATTTATTTCCATGTTTTAAGTATTCCCCCTTTTGACACCTTGTTACCCAAAACTGACCCAACTTTTGACAGTGGCAGAACCTTTGCCATACTTAGACCAATTCTTAAATTTAAAACAATCATGATGTACTAATATCAGAGATTTAACCAAATCAAATTTGAGAGGCTAACTCGTTACGGATTGAAATTAAGAAATCAAATACACTACTGAATTTTTCGGATAGAAATTCAGATCTACCTTAATACTTAAAAAACTTAATAAATCGACCTTCCCGACCTCCAATTGACATGAGCCCGGATTTTACAGAAACTATACTCTTTGAATTTAACTTTAGGCTCAAGAATCATGTTAAAACCAATTTTTATCATCAAGATATACCCCGTTGAACATGACCTAAAATTCTGCCCAGAATTATTAATCATGAAAACCCTAATTAACACCCATCAAACCAACCCTAGGTTTTCTAATCTTGTACTTTATTAATAACATAATAATTTTAATGAACATCCTTTGGGTTTTCAGATAACAAGTATTAAGCCATATTTATTAATACATAATTTACAAAATTCATAACTCCATGATTTCATCTTTTTACCTTTATGATTTTATGTATAAAAACTTATGTGTAATCAAGGATATTACAAAGAATAATTCAAAAGAACATGGATTACTTACGATTGGAGACGGAGACATGCACAAGAAACAAACACCAAGGAATCAGAAGAACAAGACCACACTAAGAAACACCAAAACTTCAAGATTACCCAAAAACACCTAAACATCTTCTTGCTCGAAGATACTATGGAGGAATACACAAAATAAGGAGAGAAAAATTTTAGAGAATGATAGAGATGGGGCCGTTATAAAGGGAAAGAGAGGAGGAGGACAAAAATCTTTTTATTGTTTTATAGGAGATTACCAATATTTAGCTTAAACCTTTTTACAACTTCATTCCTAAATAAGTAAAGCTTTAAAAATAAAAGATTTTCTTGTAAAATCACCTCTAAGGGCCGGTCTAAATGAAGGAGGAGGGGAGGCAAAATATTTTTTTTCTCATTTTTCAGATTACGCAAAATACTTGCTAAAACCTTTTAATACTTATCCTTTAAAATATGGTTTTTTTTAAAAGAAAGTAAATATACAAAGGGTTATTATACAAAGAAGTTACTATACTTTCCCAAAAAGTTCGCCTAAGTTACTCAACTTTCATTTTGTTCACTTAGGTTACTAAACTTATAAAACATGACATTTGGGGTTACTCAACTTTTGGCAATAAATATACGAAAAACATCATTGAACTTGTAAAAACATGACATTTATATTACTTAACTTTACCTAAAAAATATACGTCCAGGTGCTTGATTAACATGAAATTAAGGGAGGTGTATGTTATCAAAAGTTCAGTAACCCAATGAACAAAATGAAAGTTGAGTAACTTAGACGAACTTTTTAAGAAAGTATAGTAACTTCTTTGTCTATTAACCCATATACAAAATAATCAAAATTACAAAATATATTATTTTTTTTAAAATATGGGCCGGCCATATATAGTACATATATAAGTTTTATATATATATTTTTTTAAAACAAAATACCTTATGTTATATCTTTATAAAATCATCAAAATTATAAACTATAGTTTTATGTTTCAAATCTTATTAATAAAACTTTAGGTTATATTCAAAATTACCAATATGAAATGAAATTCAAATTTTGGGTTTTACACCTGCTAAGCCCTATTATGAGTTTTTCACGTTGTGATCATTCTCCAATTATGAAGTTTCTTACAAGTTAGTTTTGCTTTGAAACCATAGGGATCAGATCGTTATTTTTTGGTTTCATCCTCGTCGTTTTCCTTTTAGTTTTCTTCTTTTTGTCGTCTAGGGATCCACTCGCTGTTTTTAGGGTTCCTTTCCCGTTCAGTTTTTTAGGGTTTTTATCGTTAATTGGCTATGGCTTCTAGTGTTCGTGGTGGTTATAAGCTTTCGATTGAATTGTTGTTGGAAAGATTGTCGTGTAAAGGAGTTATGGAACACTTGTGCGCAATATGGTACGGTCCAAGATGTTTACATCTCGAAGAAGCTTTCCAAACAGGGTAAACCTTTTGATTTTGCTCGTTTTAATAAGGTTAATGATGTGATAGACGTTAACAGGAAAATTACGAATCAAATTTGGCTGGGGAATTTTCGTTTTAATGCCAAACCGATGACTCGGTTCATGAGGGAACAAAGCTAAATCATTCACTTATATTTCGGCACCCAAAACATGTGCATGTTAGCTCGAAACCTAATAAACCTATTAGTACAAATAATGCTTAAAAACGTTATTTAATATTTTTCGACTCCTCTACTTATGAAGAGATGACAAAATAGTAAAAACATTCACATAAAAATAAACGTTTCCATGTTATTAATCGTAAAACTTCCATTTCGACACAAATCACTTAGGTATGGATAACAAATCAATAAACAATAATTAGTGATCAAGACAATAATTTTTCTTCTTAATCATCACATTTCCAACAAAAAACAATATTTTTATAATTTAAACAAAACAGTTTGTTAATAAAAATAATGTATTTAATTAAAAACATAAATTTAAATTCAACATTCCCCCCAAAAACTAAATATACCCACCAGGCTAAACCTTCCCACAAAAGGATACAAATCGTAGCGTCAGTCTAGGGCGGCCCCCGAAGTGGCTTGGGCCGCCCCTAGATAAATCTGGGACCAGCCCGGGACCGCCACCGATCTGACCTTTTGGTAATTCCTGGCTATAAATACTTGCTCATATTTTTCAGTTGAAAAACAAGACCTCTCCGCACTCTATTTTTTTATTCTTTTCTAAACCTTCTTTCTCTCACTAAATATCTTGATCACTAACATAGTTTAATCTTGTTTCAAGTGATCAAATCTTATCTTCTATCTTCTTCATTCTTCTATTAAGTGCAAGAGAAGAACACTCCTATTCACCAAGAAACGAAGTGTTATATATTAGTGATTTCTCCTCTCTTTTTCTAAGATTCAAAACTCTATTTTGATTATCTTGCGTGATTGTGTAAATCGGATTGAGTGTAAATCTGATAGTGTAGATCTTGTGATTGTGTAGTACTTGTGAAGTGGTAGATTGGTTCTAGCTAAGATTAGGACTTTACATTTAGCTTAGTGTCAGAAAATAACATAAGCAACGTGTAAACGGTTTTCTCCGCCTGAAGGGAGCTTGTTGACATAGTAAAATCTCGAGTCGGATACTCGAGGAGTGAAGTAGGGCGAAGAAGAGCTTCGTAGCCGAACCACTATAAATCTTGGTGCTTGTTCTTGATCGTTCTTAATCACTTTAATCACTCTCTGAATTGTTTGTGTAGTTATTACAATGAGCATGTTTATCTTAATTGTTCATACATGTTGATAGATTGAACATATACTCGAAAACTAACAAATTATAAAGTAAAATTTTAAAACGCAAATTAACCTGTAAACTACTTCACACCCCCCTGTACTAGTTTTTCCAAATTTGGTACATCAAAACCGAGGTCACTCAGATTTTTAAAATATACTATAATTTAAGCTTGGATCGATCTATGGATACCAACAAATATCTAGATGATGCAATCCGTGCAAAGACCACCACTCTTTTGAAAGTGAATAGTTTTATTTATTGGCAAAAAAGATTCGAAACATATGCTAAATCATAAGATCATGATCTTTGGCATGTTTATTATAACGTGGATATTTTTAACCATATGAACAAAATGTGGAAACCAAATTTAGATGAGGCTAACCCTTTTGAAAACAAAGTGATTGATCTTAAAGAGGCTTGAAAAAAATAACGATAAGCCAAATATATACTTTCATTCCTATTGCTTTGCTAAGAAAAAGAATTAGAAAGAATTTTTCATGCGAGTAGATACACGGCAAAGAAATTTGAAAACACTTTGTTAATCAGCCCATCAAGGTAATAGCCAAGTCAAAAGATAACAAGAATTGACCGTTTGTACAACAATATGAACAATTTTGTCATTTCCGAAGACGAATCTATAGTAGTGCTTTGCTAGGTTTAAATACTATCATTACTAACTAAAAGCTCTTGATGAATGTTATCTAGCAAAATTATTTTAGAAAGTTTCTTAGGGCCTCTACATCCATAATTGAGAGCAAAGATCATGGAGATTGAAGAGTCTAAGACTTGAACATCACTGTCACTTGATAAAAACCCAAAGAAAAAAGAAAAAAAAAAAAAAAACCTCATCGTAACGCTACAAAGTTATGAGATGATCATCAAGAAAGATTCCGAAATAGTCAAAGCTAAGGGAGAAAGAAAATCTCTTGCTTTAAAGGCTAAGAAAGAATCAAGTGACCGAGAGTGTTCGATCTGGAAGTGAAGACGAAAATACGGCCATGACGGTTATAGACTTCAAGAAGGTTTTCAAGAGAAGAGGTCAAGATTCGTGACACAACCTCGAACGACCAAAAAGACGTTCCAAAGAAGCCGAGACGACAAGAACGACAAAAGTGATAGAAAATGTTTTAGATGCGGTAATCCAAATCATCTTATTGGAGAATGTCCAAAACCATCGAAAGACAAGAACCAAAGAACGTTCATCGGAGGTTCTTGGAGTGATAGCAGTGAGGAAGATGATGAAAAGGATAAAGACGAAGCATGTCTATGCTCAAGCATCTAATGAGGTATGCTCTGAATCCTCTTACTTTAGTGATGAAAATTCATCAATTGACGATTTTCCTTTTGATAATAAATATGATAAACTTTGCAAAATGAGTTTAAAAATAATCACTAAAAATAAACAACTAAAAGTTACTAGAAATAGTTTACAAAATGAACTTAGTGAACTAAAGTTAAAACTGTCTACATTAAAGAAAAACAAAGGAGTTGATCTCGAATGCACAATTTGTCAATCACTTAAAATTGAGAATGAAAAACTCAAAGAAGAATCTCTTACACTAACTAAATTTAAAAAGAGCACACATTGCTTAAATGAAATGTTAAGCAATCAAAAACCCTCCGGTGATAAATTAAGTGTAAGGTTTAACTCATGTGAAGCATCAACTAGTAAATCTAAGGAAATAAAATTTGTAAAATCTGAGAAAGAAACGTCCTCTGGTGGCGGTCCCCCAAATACAATGGGCGGCCCCCATAAAGCCTAGACGACCTCAATCAAAGGGCCGCCTGCCTGTTCACCAGATTCTAAAAAATATGTTTCTTTTTAAAAATCCATTTTGGGTTCTAGACTGTTGGGACTTAAAGACTTCAAGATGATTCTTAGTAGTACTACTACTCAGGTATATATTTAGACTCAAGCATAACTTGTACTGTTGGTGAGACTAATGAAAATAATGCTAAGTATTAGAAACTGGTAGTATAAGTTACTACAGCTAGTTAACTACGGTTAGTATGAATTTAGTAATGTTAGTAATAAAGATATTGCTGCTAGTTTAAGTTAAGACATCACCGAGTGGGAAGACTAAAATAATATGCTAAGTCGTTAGTGCTGCTAGTATAAAGTTAAGGACTACAAAGTACACATACTATCGTTAGTATTATAATAGTACTATGCAATTACATAATGTTACTGACTGCTGTATGTATAATTAGAACAGCTGAAAAAGATTAATCTGCGTGATTACAACTGCTAGAAATTTACTACTGTTCAGAAGTATAAGAGAGTAAAGAAGATAAGGATTGTTTGGAGCACAAGAATACTTACGAAGATAAGTATTGATTATTTTTGTAAAAGATATTATAATGAGATTTTTTTAAAGAGATTATGTTTGCTTTTAGAAAAGGATCATGATATCTTAGTAAAAGTAAATGTAAGCCCATTTAGACTCCTTGGTGTAAAAAAGGAGGTCCAAAGTATAGAGAACAGTTCGATATAACAAAAACAAGTCATTAGTCATAGCTTCAAAGATTTCGTAAACCCTAACAACTATCAAATAGTGTTCGTAATAACAATATTAGAGCTTAATGATTTTGTATCTTATAATTTCTGTGTGTTAAACATTTATTACTTTTATTCTTCATAGAGGTAATAAACATTAAACCGCAAACTTTTTAAAGTTTCATTTTAGTACCTTAGGAATTAATCCAAGTATACTAAACCTTTACATCAAGCGTAAGAGTTAAAGATCTAGTTCATTAGGGAACAGCAGTGTATCAGAGCTTGTTGTGAAGCTTTGAATAAGAAGAAACCAACAACACATACAAGATCTAATTCTTAGTGATAAGATGGAGGCAGAAACTAATTCTACAACTCTGATTTCAAAACTCCCTATCCTCAACCATGAAAATAGAATCTTTAGATTAAATGAGAATAGAACATACTTTTCATCATGACCTGAATACTCCCATTGGGAAGTATTAAAAATGGTAACAAAATCTGAAGTAGGGAACTGTATGAGAAACAGAGGCGATGTAATTAGGATTAACCAGAGCAACTACAGAAAGAAAAGCAGGACATGGAGGAAAGAGATAAAGCTAGAGGAACTCTTATGAGTTGTGCACCCCAATAAGGATCAACTGAATTCCAGAGTCATATTAAAGATCAAAATTGCTCATGAAGCCATTGAGAAGAGGTATAGAGGAAACAAGAATCCAAGAAAGTTCAGAAAACCTACTTGACGCAACAATATATAACGTTTACAGTTCAAGGTTATTCAAATACAATGGATCAAACTTTTGATAGGTTGCAAAAACTTATCACTCAGTTGGAGATTCAAGGTGAAGTTATTACACA
Source organism: Tanacetum coccineum (assembly GCA_026074375.1). Classification (NCBI taxonomy): domain Eukaryota; kingdom Viridiplantae; phylum Streptophyta; class Magnoliopsida; order Asterales; family Asteraceae; genus Tanacetum; species Tanacetum coccineum. Next base: position 7,268 of record BQNB010065134.1, on the reverse strand, counting down.
AGAGGACATGAACTTAAAACTGTTGAGAAGTCTTCCATCTGAATGGAAGACTCATGCTTTGATCTGGAGGAACAAACAGGAAATAAAGACCATCAGTTTGGATGACTTATACAACAACTTGAAGATATATGAACCTGAAATCTCAGGATCATCAAGTACAAGTCAAAATCCACAAAATGTGGCTTTTATGTCCTCTAACAGCACTAACAATAATAGCAGCACAAATGAAGCAGATATCACTGCTTATGAAGTTAGTACTGCTCATAATCAAAGTAATCCTGCATCTGGAGATAACCTTAGTGATGCTATGATCTGTGCTTTCCTAGCTAGTCAGCCTAATTCTCCTCAACTTGCACAAGAGGATCTAGAACAAATTGATCCAGATGATCTAGAAGAAATGGATTTACAATAGGATATTGGTCCAAGCTATAATTTAGAGATAGGAGATTCATCAAGAGGACATGCAGGAAGTTGGATGTAAATGGTCAAAGAGTTGGGTTTAACAGGACTAAAGTGGAGTGCTACAACTGTCATAAATATGGCCACTTTGCAAGAGAATGTAAAGCTCCTAGAAATCAGGAAAACAGAGGAAGAGAGATTAATAGAAGAACTGTGACAGTAGAAACTCCCACTGAAAATGCCTTGGTTGCTCAAGATGTGGAGCTACCAAGCTGAAGAAGAGAATCCTACAAACTTTTCATTGATGACACATACATCTTTAGGAAGTTCTTCCAGTTCAGATTCTGAGTTATATTCTTGTTCTAGATCATGTGTAAAAGCTTATGCTACTCTTAAAGAACAATATGATAGTTTGTCTTCAGATTACAAAAGGTCTTAATTTAATTTAGTATCTTATAAAGACGGTTTAAGAATCAGTAGAACAAAACTAAAACTTTCCCACAATCAGAAAAATTATGCCAGGTTAGAAGAAGCATTAATGTTTTAAAATTTGAAGTCAAACTAAGAGACACTGCTTTAATTGAAAACAAAAAGAAATTGGAAAAAGCAGAAAAAGAGAGAGATGAGTTAAAACTAACATTAGAGAAGTTTCAAAATTCATCTAAATCTTTGAATAATTTGCTGGAAAGTCAAGTTGTTGACAAGTTTAAAACTGGACTAGGATATAATGCAGCTTCTTCTACTGCAGCTTCCTCCTGGAGTAAAATTTTTGTGAATACACAAAGATTTAGAAAAACAGGAGCATAATAGTCCAATATCTGCATAAGGGATATCATCCAGTTCCCCCACATTTTAGCAGGAATTTACATACCCTCGCAAACTGATCTAGACATTAAGATAAAAAGATGAAAGTGAGAATCGGAGGTACTACTGTTGTTTACACCTAGTAATTTAATACAATTGAGTCAAATCTTGAGTCTGCTGTGTAAAAAGTAATTGTGATCCAGTAGAACCTAAAACTGTTAAGGGAAGAACCGCTTTAGACCTTCAGTCATTGATGATTGAAAATTTGATGAGAAAGTGAGGTAGAAAATTATACTAAGGATACACTGTTTAGTTTCTAACACTGAAAAGATAAAATTTGTTAAGACTGCTACGGAAACAGTAGAGAAGGTAGAAATATCTAAACAAAACAAACACTATCCTAGAGGGAACCAAAGAAACTAGAATAATCTAATGTCCCAAAGACTAGGAAGTGAATTAAAATGAATTAATGAAGCTTGGTTTGTTTGAGGTAGTTTTAGCAATCTTATTAAGTGTTTGATAAAAAGGTTATAAGCTAGTGTGGTAACAACTCCAGTAGGGTGATACCATAAGAACTTTGCTAATAAAAAATTACTGCACCCCCACCCTAATAGAAACTTGTTTCACAAGCAGTACTATCCATGGTCTGGCAAAATTAAACTGATGGTGGCAAGAGTTAATACTGTTTGTCAGTTCCATTAAACTGCTGGCTCAAAACCAACTGTGAATCATCCTAGACCAATATCAAATGCTTATAAAAAGGGATATTCACAAGCCACAAGGCCATTTAACAAGTATTCAGAATACAAAAATAGTATTTTCAATAAAAAAGTTAATACTGTCAGGGTAAAAGATACCACTGCTAGGGATAGAGCAGTAGTAAGTGAAAATAAGAGAATAAGGGCTAATGCTGTTAAGGCCTCAGCATGATGGGTTTGGAAATCTAAAAACAGTAGTGCATCAAATACTTTCAAGAAATATTCTTACATTGATGTACGAGGCAGATCCAAGTCTATAAGGCTTGAGACCCTAAAAGAGTCCTAATTCTCTTATTTTATGAGCAGGCAACCACAGCATAAGGAGTACAAGGAAAAAGGATTTATTGACAGTGGTTTGCTCAAGGCACATGTCTAGAAAACAAATGCTATCTCACTAAGTAGAAGATCATATGGTAGATTTGTTCCTTGGAGAGTAAAGGTAGAATTTTTTGGAAAAAGGTAAATCAAAACAGGAACATTGGATTTTGATAATGTGTACTTTTGTAAAGGAGCTTAATATATCCGTTATAGTGTGTCACAAATTTATGACAAAAAGAATAATGTTCTTTTTACTGACACTGCATGTGTTGTCTTATCTTTTGACTTTAAGCTACTTGATAAAAGTCAAGTTTTGCTGAGAGTTCCAAGAAAGGATAACATTTACAGTGTTGACCTAAAGAGTGTTGTTCCCACTAAAGGTTAACTTTGCCTCTTTTCTAAGGCAAACAATTATGAATCCAATTTATGGCACAGGAGGCTTGGGCACATTAACTTCAAAATTTTTAACAAACTGGTTAAGGGAAACCTTGTAAGAGGTTTACCCTCAAAGATTTTTGAAAATAATCATTCTTGTGTTGCTTGTCAGAAAGGAAAGCAACACAAAGCCTCATGTAAGACCAAACTTGTAACTTAATAAACAAACCCTTACATATTGCTTCATATGGACCTATTGGTCCTCAAATGATAAGAGTTATAAAAAGTCTTATTGCCTAGTTGTCACTGATGACTTTAGTATATTTTCTTGGGTATTCTTTTTGGACACCAAGGATGAGACTAGTAGGATATTAAAGACCTTCATAACAGAATTAGAAAATCAACTAGACCATAAAGTAAAAGTTATCAGATGTGATAATGGAACTGAGTTCAAAAATAGTGTAATGAATCAGTTCTGTGAAATGAAGGGGATTAAGAGGGAATTCAGTGTTGCTAGGACTCCTCAGCAGAATGGTGTTTTGCCGAGAGGAGGAATAGAACACAATAGAGGCTGCAGAACTATGTAGGTTGACTCTAAGTTACCGAACCTACCTTTTCTGGGCACAATCAGTTTAATACTGCTTGCATAATGAGCTAAATAGGGTCTTAGTCAATAAGCCTCAAACAAGACACCTTATGAACTTATACATAGAAGAACCCCATTGATAAGACTTCATTGAAACCTTTTGGGATGTCTTTGTTGCCATCTTAAAATACTAGGATTATCAATACAATATTTGATTTGAAAAGCTGATGATGGATTTTTTGTTGAGTCCTCTGTAGTTATTCAAGGCCATGAGAGTACTTAACAAGAGGACCGGATAGTTAAAAGAGACCTTAAACATTAGATATCTTGAAAATACACCTAATGATAGGAAATGGACCAGACTGACTTTTGAATGGTGATTCTTCTGACAATATCTATGAAACTATTGTGCAGTTGTTGCAGGAAATCCAAACTAATGGGTATTGGCAGGGAACTATAGATTACATTGTACATGTCAAAGCTGAGAGAAGACAAAACCTAACAAGAATACATCCTAATACCTATCAGCACAACTGATCCATTTAATCTCTCAAGATCTAAGGCCAGTAGAAGAAGATCGCTGAAGAGAAGCCAACTGAAATGGCGATGAAAATGGAGCTTCATATAAAGAAAGAAGGAATGAACACGCCACAAATAAGTGAGTTTGAAAGGCTACTTCAACAAGAAAAGCAGACTGTACATCCTAACAACACTAATAGTATTAATACTGTTAGTACACCTGTTAGTACTGCTGGACCATCTTTAACAAATGATGATACATCATCACTAGTTAATGCTGCTGAAGCTTCTAATGCATTTGAGGAACATCTATTTGAATAATTTTCTCCTTTCAAAAATGCATTTATACTTCCACTTGTTTTAAATGTGACTCCAATGGATGATACTAGATTTTTTGGTAATGCTTATGATGATGAAGATGTGGGTACAGAGGTTGACCTCAACAACTTGGAAACAACCATAAATGTCAGTCCTATTCCTACAACCAGAATTGACAAGGATCATCCTAAAGACCAGATCATTGGAGACTTTAATTCAACTATTCAAACAAGGAGAATGACCAAGTTTCTAATGAACATGCTATGGTAATGTTACATTTAATAAATAGAGAAGGACAACAAATCATAAAGATTATCAGAACAACTTATTTGCCTGTTTTCTCTCTCAAATGGAACCCAAGAAAGTGATTCAAGCTCTGGAAGATCCAAGTTGGATAGAAGCAATGCAAGAGAAGCTTCTATAATTTCGTCTTCAGAAGGTTCAGACACTAGTTAATCTACCTAATGGCAAGAGGGCCATTGGAACAAAATAGGTCTTTAGAAACAAAAAGGATGAGAGAGGGATTATAGTGAGAAATAAGGCAAGACTAGTTGCACAAGGTTATACCCAAGAATAAGGAATTAATTATGATGAGGTTTTTGCTCCTGTTGCTAGGATAGAAGCAATCGGGTTATTTTTGGCCTATTCATCATTTATGGGGATTCATTGTGTACCAGATGGATGTAAAGAGTGCCTTTTTATATGGTACTATTGATGAGGAGGTATATGTTTGTCAACTCTGGTTTTTGAAGATCCTATAGTTTCCCTAAACAAAGTGTAATAAGGAAGAAAAAGCTTTAATATGGTCTACATCAAGCTCCTTAGAGCCTGGTATGAGACCTTGTCCGAACCTATTTAATTGAATGGATTTAAAAAGAGGTACTAAAGATAAGACTTTGTTCCATCAAAAAGACAAAGGTGTAATCTTTTAGTATAGGTGTAATATTGATGATATCAATCTTTTGGGTCAACTAAGAAGTCCCTATGTGATGAGATTTGGAGGTTTGATGCACAAGAATTCCAGATAAGTTCTATGAGGAACTCACTTACTTCTTTAAGGTTACAATTATAACATAAGAAGGATTGGAATCTTCCATTTAGCCAAGACAAATATGTGGCTGCCATATTGAAGAAGTTTAATTTTGCCACTATGAAGACAACAAGCACTCCTATGGAACCTAACAAGGCATTGATCAAGGATGAAGAAGCTGATAGTGTGGATGTTCATTTATACAAATCAATGATTGGATCATTGATGTACCTAACAGCTTCTACACCAGACATAACTTTTGCTATTTGTGCTTGTGCAAGGTTTCAAGTTACTCCAAAGACTTCACATCTTCATGCTGTGAAGAGGATCTTTAGATACTTAAAAGCCAACCTAAATTGGGTCCTTTGGTATGCTTAGGAAGATTACCATTTGAATTGGAAGCTTATTTTGATAGTTTAATACTGTTGGCTCAAAACCAACTGTGAATCATCCAAGATCAATATCAAATGCTTATAAAAGGGGATATTCAGAAGTCACAAGACCATTTAACAAGTATTCAGAATACAAAAACAGTATTTTCTATAAAAAGGTTAATATTGTCAGGGTAAAAGATACTACTGCTAGGGATAGAGTAGTAGTAAGTGAAAATAAGGAAAAAGGGGTTAATGCTGTTAAGACCTCAGCTTGCTAGGTTTGGAAAGCCTAAAACAGTAGTGCACCACATACTTTCAAGAAATATTCTTACATTGATGCACAAGGCAGATCCAAGTATATAATTGCTTGGATCCCCAAAAGAGTCTAATTCTCTTTTTTTATGTGCAGGGCAACCCACAGCAGAAAGAGTACAAGAAAAAAGGAGTTATTAACAGTGGTTGCTCAAGGCACATGACTGGAAACAAATGATATCTTACTGAGTATGAAGATTATGATGGTGAAGTTATGATTGATGAGGTTTGAAGTTAAAACTGGTAGTTGTAAGGTTAATACTGCTAGGCAGAAAATTAATACTGCCAACCAAAAGTTAGTACTTTTGAGCCAAAGTTAGTACTGCTGGGATATCATTAAAGTTACAACTGCTGAGCAAATTCTTAACCCTTGTAGCATTATTTAAGGGGAGGTCAATTAAGAATGAATGAATGTGATTAAAACATCAAGTAGATATGGATGAAGGGTCAAGACAACCCACTAATCCCCAACCCACATCCACATTTACTCAACTCTATAATAAAGAAACCAATCATTGTTCAATCATCATATCAACCCAAAAAGACCTACAAACCTAGGAAAACCAATAGGACCACTGAGATATCTCAGTCTAGTGGAACTATTAACCTTGTTGCATATGAGACTGTCTATAAGGAGTGGGAAGACAGAATGGAAAGGGCTGCCACTACTGTTTCTAGCTTAGATGCAAAACAAGACAGTGGTAACATCAATAGAACCCAATCCATGGCAACAATTAATGATTCTTTTTCTCAGAGAACTGATTCAGGTAGTTGTCCTAGGTGCCAAGATATCATATTGGGGGTGTAGATGCTCAAACTAGGTTGTTAGGAATTTTGTAATAGATAGTTACTACTAGTAGGTATGTAGTTCCTACTGGTAAGGATAATGTTATAGTTAGTGCTGGCAGAACAAAAGTTATTCCTGCTGGTAGAGCAATATTAGTCCTGGTAGTATTATGCTTACTCCGGGTTGTTAGTAAAATTAGTTGGTGATAGGGATATGCATGAGATATCCTAGGAAGTGATAACACTTATCACTTTAGCTTTTAGCGAGTCTTAAGGAAACAAGTAGTTAGAGTTTCATACGTATTTAAGAAACCTACGGCCTTGGATAAAGGAGCAGATTGAATTAGAAAAACACGTTTATTATCAATAGAAAAGATCCATAGAGGATCATTGTTTTTAGTAATTCTTTAACTCTGTTGTTTATATTCCGCGTAAACAATAGTTTTATTTGTTAGAGTCTCTCTTAGAGTTGCTTGTGATTACATAGGTGCTCTACAACGTTAACAGGCTTGAAGATCTATCTAGGGCTGGACCAACATAGGTTTGAGACTACATTTAAAAGGTCAAATGATCCACCTCTCTCAAGAGGTTGCACACTTAGAAGTGGGGAGGAAAGAATGAAAGTATTGGAATTGATAGAACTTTGTACAAAATTGTCAGATTTGGGGAGCAAAAAGAAAAGAGAGATG